>BGNK01000513.1:76552-243692 GCA_003297005.1 Symbiodinium sp. clade A Y106
GGGGGGGGGGGGGGTTTATAATCAGGAGACCTCTTTACATACATACACACCTACCTACCTACCTACCCACCCACCGACCTACCTACCTACATACATACATACATACATACGCAAGCACAGTGTAACTTGCGTCCCTTCGTGTACATACATATACCCATACAAAAAGTAACGACAGATAGATAGATAGACAGACAGATAGATAGGTCCATCCATTATGGTAACTTAAGGCAATGAGTTCCCGAACAAAACCCTAAACCCAGAAGCCTAAACTGTAAAGACGTCAGAAACCTCGAACCCAGCCTCTCGAGGGCTCGGAGGGCATGCGGCATCCATTTCCCAATGAGCATCCGCGTGGACCTCAATCGTTTCGTCGGGTGTCTTTACGCGTTCCTTTAAGGATTCCTGTGCGCGCTTTTCTAGAGGCACTGTAAGACTTTTGTGGCTTCGGGTTTTACAGGCTTAGGATGTATTAGGATAGATCTGAACACGTAGGGTTTAGGGCACAAGGCCCGCACAGGCAGACACACACACACACACACCACACACACGCACACACAATCGGCACACACACTCTCCGACACTCTCTGTGCCTCTCTCGCTCTCTCTCCCTCTTTCTCTCCCTTTGCTCTGCCAGTCTCTCGCTCTCGATCTCTCTCTCTCTCTCTCGCTCCCTCTCTCTCTCTTGCTCTGACTCTCTCTCTGTCTCTCTCTCTCCCTTGCTCTGACTGACTTTGTCTCTCTCTCTCTCTCTTGCTCCGTCTCTGTTTCTGTCTGTCTCGCTCTCTCTCTCTCTCTCTCTTGCTCTGACTCTCTCTCTCTCTCTGTCTCACCCTTTCTGTGCGCGTGTGTGTTTTTGCTGGATATACAGGTGAGTTTGACTCTGATGACGACTGACATGGGTAGCCAAAAGCGCGACGTGTTGCTCTGAGCCGGTGCGCGTCGGCCGGCCGGAAACCTTATGTAACCTCTTGACCGCCATACCAAAAGCCCCTAAACGCAAAGCTCAGAATGATTCGTAAACACCAAATCCCTTTGGGGGTTTTGGGGCTAGGGTTCGAATGATTAAGCTGGCCCACCCTAAACCCTAAACCCTGAACCCCTACAGCCGACCCACTCTCCTACGTGTCGGGTATCATGGGGAACCAAAGCTTAACCTTTTTCATAATATAAGGATTATATAGGGATTATACTACCCCAAAAGGTTAAAGGTTACCTACTCTACTACTAGGATCCGCAACACTGCCCAAAACCCCAAACCCTGCAAAGATCCTTCAACAAGCACCCGCGGTGTCAAGAGCTCTAACCCGAAAACTCACCGCCGTAATGCCGCTTCAAGGATTTGCAGTTAACAGAATTAACGTACTCCTCCCAGCTATAGTCGGGCATATGGTGTCTGGGACCTACAAAAGCCACTAAGTAAGACCCTAAGCCCAAAAGAACTGAGACACACCCCTTGGCTGCGAGCTTCCCTCCTTGGCTTGGCATGACGCAGGAGACCAGCACAGACTGGTCAAGCGGGGTTGTAAGGTATGGGCTTTACGAATTAGAACAAGGCTTATACTGGGTTTTACAGGGCTGTTATAATTTTATCTCTGGCCTCAACAATGTCAAAGCCTATTTAGGGGGTTGTTTCTCACTGGAAACCCTAAAGCCTCAGCCCTGTGATCGGGGGGATACGATTGAAGTAGGCTGCAGGAACTCTTTGGTTCGGAGTTCCTTTGCGGATTCCTGTTAAGGGCCCAAGGGTTCTACAGGGCTTTGGGTTCTCTGAGGTAGGGGTGAGGTTGAAGGTAATTAGGGGCTTTCGGGCTTCGGGCGGATCAGGGTGTAGGAACTCTGGCCTAGGGGTTCAGGCTTCCAAAACAGCGATGGTCTAAACTTTAGGTTAAGGCTTCGGCTTCAGGGTTTAGGGTTTAAGGCGGTTTAGGCTTAGGGTTTCGTGTTGAAGGCAGGGTTTAGAGTTTTGGGTTTAAGGCTTAAGGAGTCGATGGTTCAGGGTTTCGGTTTCGGTTTAGGGTTTAGGGTTTAGGGTTTTTTTATACACGCTATAAGGTCTAGGATGCAGGGTTTAAGTTTTAGGGTTTAGGGTTCCCGCAGGCTTTCGGTTTACCTCAAACCAAGCCCCCCTTAGAACCATAATAGAAATAGTATGTTTTAGTATTCTCTTGGGCTTTATATCAACGAAAAAACCTAAATCCTACGAGACTATAGCAAAAAGTGGGCTTTAGATTTTGAGGGTTGGCGCTCAGGATCTCGGAGTTCCCGGAAGCTCGTTTGCTCGAAACCGATGCCGATATCCCGCTCAAGGCTTAGGGTTTTTTGGGCTTAGGGCTTAGGGTAGCTTTAAGGTTTAGGGCTTTTAGGGCTTGGGGTTGTTTTTAGGGTTTAGGGTTGCTGTTAGGGTTTAAGGTTGTTTAGGGTTTAGGGTTTTTATGGTTTCTTAGGGTTTAGGGTTTTTTTCGGGCTTAGGGTTTGGTGTTAATGGCGCATCATGTTCAAAAAGCCCAAACCTCAAACCTTGCTGCTCAGGTATCCGGTGAGTCTGCGTGCAGCTCACTATGGTCAGAAGCATTGCTTAGACCATACACAAAGCTGCAAATCTGGAAACAAGGAAAGAAACCCTACAAGCTCAACCACAAACCAAACACTACAAACCCTAAAGCCCCAAGCCTATGGAAGCAAAAGAGCGGACACCACGAAAAACTTGAGCCGAAGCCGAACTCCTACCCCAAAGCCAGAACCAAACGTCCGAAGGGCACCTAAACCCTAAACCCTAGACCCTAAACCCTAACCCCTAAACCCTAAACCCCTAAACCCTAAACCCTATTCCGGATTTCGGGTCTTAGGGGCTCGGGAGCTTCGGGTTTACGGTTTCGGGTTTAGGGGATTACCAGGACCCCCCAAGGGCCCTCTAATAGAGCCCTTATGGTCCCTAATAGTGGGTCTTTGGGATATAATAGAGGGTAGTTGGGGGGTCTAGGTAGGGGTGTGGGTTTCGAGTTTCGGGTTCAGGGGCTTGGGGTTTAGGGGTTTAGGGGCTTAGGCATGAGGGTTTAGAGTTTCGGGTTTAAGGGTTTTGGGTTTGGAGCTTAGGGTGTAGAGTTTCGGTGTAGAGTTTCGGGCTTCGGGTTTGGAGTTTCTTCATTAACCCGGCCCAATAAAGGGTTTCAACTTTTTGAGCCAAACATATAACGCCAACAATCAAAGTTCTCCCAACGGCTATCTAAGCAATTTGGGGTTTAGGGGATTTGGGGAGGCGCTAGACCCTAAATAACCTACCGTTTTCGGGTTCCCTATAATTGTTTCCATGCGTAAGCTCTGTAAAGGGGACCTTCGAGAGCCAGCCTAAACCTTAGGAAACCCTAAACCCCAAAACTCTAAACCCTCAAGTGCTACTAAACCCTTAACCCAGAGGGTCCATATACACTACCTATGGAATTAGGCCCCAAAAAACCATCCCTATTTTGGTTTTGGAGACCTAATTCCATAATGGTAGTGTATGTGGGACCCTCTGGGTTAAAACCTGAACAGTAAACCCTGAACGCCTAGACTCGAAGCCCTGGACCGACTCGATGGGGCTCGGATGGAGCCTGCACAGAACCTCCTTCCATACGTCGTGCACGGAGAAACATCACCTTGTCAGAATCATGTTCCATTTCGGCCGAGAACTCCACGGGGGCCTTTAATAAGGTCAATAGGATTCCTGTGAGGGGTCCTATAAAGGGTTCCATAAGGGGCCCAGAAAGAATTCAACCTTGAACGAATCGGGGTTGAAGATTGCCATGTCCGAAATGAAATGAACCTTTAGGGCTTAGGACTTGGGTCTTTTGTTTGAACACCTTCTTTCCCAGACTCCCAGGGGGATCTAGAAAGTAGATCCAAAAATCTGGGACCCTAAACTATTAAAGGTTACTACACAGGAGCCCTCCGAAGGGATCTAGGTGATTTTAAACACCTTTTTTTGTAAATTAACCCTAAACCCTAAACCGCGGCATCAGAGACAAGCTGGCCCTCGAGCGACCCGGAAGAATACCCGCCCAGCCCCGTCCCCTTCTTTCGGCCTTGACCATTTCTTTAAGGTCTCCGCGATGATCTGGCCAAACGTGCGGCGGGCTCGTGCCACAGCAACGTGTCATTGTTCCCAGTCACCTCTTGAACCTGCCACCAGCCGTCCCGCGTTTGAGCAAGCCAGCAGCCGCCGTTGCTGTACTTGGCCATCTTCAGATTGGACATCGTCCTTCTTGGCACCCACGCTACGACCGGTACGCTAAAACAAGCTCTACGCCTCCTCTCGGTCCTGGCACAGAACTGCGACAGCGGAGGCGAGGGACGCGAGCGCTCTGAAAGAGTACACTTGAGATTGCTGCGACGAAAAGCAACAGAAGCGAAGCACTGCACACCGACCACACAACTGCACGGTCCATCAGCCTCTGACCTCAACGCTCATCTTTTCAAGCAAGATATTTGAACTTCTGTAGCCATCGCGGCTAAAGTTTAGGGTTCAGGGATTTGGGTCCAGGGTTTCGGGTTTAGGGTCTAAAGCTTAGGGTTTTGGGTTTAAGGACTAGGGATTAGGGTTTAGGGTTAGGGTCATCAGGATCCTACCGTAATTTAAGGCATATTCAGTAATTGCGGGATTTTGCAGTCTCTGGGAACCCAAGACCTCATAATATCAACCCCAAAACACTACTCATAACTCTCCATCCTACAGTCCGTAACACCTGAAGTGGGACCCTAAACTGTGAACACTAAACCCAAAAGCCGAAACCCTAAACCCAAAGCCCTGAAGCCCTAAACCCTAAACCCTGAACCCGAAGAGATCACTTAAAGGAACCCATAGCCAAAGCCCTGAAGCCGAGACCCTAAACTGTGAACCTGGGGTCCCGAAGCTTGAACTCCAATCTGCGACCCGCCTTGATGCGCTCAAGCAGCTTCCTGCCAGCACTTCGGCTTTTGGAGGCCCCAATCAATGCAGAGAGAGAGAGAGAGAAAGAGAGAGCAAGGGGAGAGAGATAGCGAGAGAGAGAGAGAGAGGGAGAGCAGGTGGGGAGAGAGAGCGAGAGAGAAAGAGAGAGAGAGAGAGACAGAGAGCTGCCTGTCAATGTATGAATGTATGCTAACGTGTAGATTCTGTAAGTGCATACATGTGCAGACATACATGCACACACACACACAAACACACCGATGTATGTATATGTACATCTCTACCTGTATGTAAACTTCTGTACCTAGTTGTATCTGAACATGTATACATACAGTATCTAGGTAAGTGTATGTACACATATGTGTATGTGTATATATATATATATATATGTGTGTGACTATGTCTGTGTATACATATATATATATATATGTTAACTGTGAGACAGCGACAACACACATAAACAGTGAAGTCGGAAGCAAATGTATCGAGTGCTCTTCCTCGGGATCTTACTCTCTCTCATGGTCTGATTTAGGTTTCATTGAAGGGTTTGGAGGTCCTGGCAGGGTTTCGGATGTTGGAGGCTCGGCGAGCTTGCTTTACGGTCTTGGTAAAGGCGGGGCAATCACGCCGGCCATTTGTCCGAGTTGTTAGGGTTTAGGGTTTAGACTTTGGAGGTTTAGGGTTTAGGGTAATGCTGTGGGGTCATCTTCGATTCAAGGCGTAATTATCTTTTAACCTGCCGGGGCCGACTGAGTGACAGGGTCCCAAGTCAAACCCTCATACAGGCTTAATCTAGACGTACTTCAGTACGCGTTACAAGTAGTTTTTTACGCCGGGGGGACAGCCTCGGTACGGTCCCCCAAACCCTAAACCCTAGACCATTCGGAGTGCAGGAAGAACCCCTTCTAGCAACCCAGTACAGGCTCGCGTTCATGTAGCCGGCATGCAATACAAATGCCTGCGTTCCCTACCAAACCCTAAGCCCAAAATCATAAACCCGAAGCGCAAAAACATAAACCCCAAACCCCAGAAACCGACAGCCCTAAACCCTGAACCTCACACCCTAACACCGTAAACTCTACACCTCCCACCCTAAACACTAAACCCTAGAACCCTAAACCGGAACCCGCCGGCTTCCCCCACACCTAAACCCTAAACCCAAAAGCCCTAAACCTAAAGCCCTAAAGCCCTAAAGCCCTAAAGCCCTAAAGCCCTCAACTCTAAACCCTAGAGCCTTAAACCCTAAACCCTAAAGCCTTGAACCCTAAACCCTAAAGCCCTAAAGCCTTGAACCCTAAACCCTAAAACCTAAAACAACAAACCGAAATTTGTCAACTTTCCATGCGCGTCTGCCCTGGGACTCCCTACGCTTTCGTGCCGGACACCAGGTTGTCGACCTCGCATTTAGCGATGGGTTCCTTTAAGGGATCTCTTTGGGTTTAGGGTTTAGGGTTTAGGCCATGGGTTGCTTTAAGGCATAGGGTTTAGGGTTTAGGCTATGGGTTCATTTCAGGGATCTCTTAGGGTTTAGGGTTTAGGGGTTTAAGGGTCTAGGGCTTAGGGTTTAGGGTTCTTGTTAAGGGATCCATAAGGGTTCCTTTAAGGGATCTCTCAGTGTACTATAAGGCTACAAGAGTTTCCTTTGAGGGTTCTACAAGGGTTTCTTTAAGGGTTTTTCCTTTAAGGGTTCTATGAGGGTACGATAAGGGGTTCCTTTCAGAGATCTATAGGGGTTCTATGATTTAGAGGCCTCCAGAATTAGAAAAGCTTAGTTACTGAGTTCATTGGCCCCCAAAAGCGTAAACTTTCATTTGTATAGGGGACTATATTCTCCCAAAAAGTGTTAAGTGCGCACACTCAGCTACTATGCTAAGGGTTTGAGGGTTTGGGTTTAGGGCTTGGATGCTTTAGGGATTGGAGTTTAGGGTTTAAAGGTTGAGGGCTTCAGGGTTTGAGGATTTCCAGTCTTGTAGGGTTTCGGGCTGAGGGCGGTGAGGTCTTCAGCACCGTCGGCGCCTGCACCCGGTGTCATTCTTACCTTTGGTTAGTAGGGAATAGAGGAATGGGGTACAACTATAACTACTATTACTACCAGTCTTCCATTCCCTACTAACCAAGGGTAGGCATTGGGACCTTTGGCATCCCACAGCCACCGGAGGTGGCGTACTCGGGGTTGTCGAGGCTCGCGACCCCATCTGAGTGGTTCCACGGAGCTTGAGTCACGCCCCAGTGCGGCGGCATGCCGACGCGGGCACCCATGGTGGTAGGCCTGGGTACTGAGGGCCCACCCGACAACTGGAACGTCTTCGAATAGGCTCGAGCCTCCAGCCGAAAAGACCCTGCAGCGCCCCAGTGGCTCGTGTAGGCACGCTCGGGAAAGTCTGGGCTATGGCTTCCCACTCGGGATGGGTCCACAGCAGCAGGACCGACAAGACAACATAGGAGGCATCCAACCAAGTGGCTTTCACCGAGGTGAAGAAATCCCACACCGGGGTTGATGTTTAAATTCGCTCTAGAAATTAGCGACAGACTCTCGGGCTTCCATCAAGGAAGTTAGCTTCTGGGAGGGCCTTAAGTGCTCGGAGTGGAGGGTATCAGTTAAACCCTTTAACTCATCACCAAGCCCGAACCCCTGAAGCCTAAGCCATAAATCCTAAACCCTTAAAACCCTAGACCGTAAAGCCTGAACCCTCAAACCCTAAACCCTAAACCCTCATCCCTTAGCCCTAAGCCAAAGCCCCTAAACCCCAAACCTCTGAACCCCTAAATGGAAGCCCCTTACAGGTGGGTAGTTCTTCTTCCATAGTACTCCCATAAGAACCCCTTTTACCTTAGAGGAGTGGTATGGGAGGCTTATGGGAAACTACCCACCTAATAAACTACCCTGTAAATGGCTTAGGCTAAACCCCTCAAAGCCCACGCGAAGCCTAAGCCATAAATCCTAAACCCTTAAAACCCTAGACCGTGAAGCCTGAACCCTCAAACCCTAAACCCTAAACCCTCATCCCTGAGCCCTAAGCCCCTAAACCCTAAACCTCTGAACCCCTAAATGGAAGCCCCTTACAGGTGGGTAGTTCTTCTTCCATAGTACTCCCATAAGACCCCCTTTACCTTATAGGAGTGGTATGGGAGGCTTATGGGAAACTACCCACCTAATAACTACCTTGACCTACCAGAACCTACTTTTTTGTAGGTTCTTATTATAAACCTAATATGAGTTTTATAGGGACCCTACAAAAAAGTAGGTTTTGGAGGGTTAAGGTACCCTGTAAATGGCTTAGACTAAACCCCTCAAAGCCCCTAAATCCCGAAGCCTAAGCCCTGATCCCCGAACCCCCGAGTCGGCGATCCCAAGTCCACTTACCCAGAGGGTCCCAGATACACTACCATTATGGAATTAGGTCCCCAAAACAAAATAAGGATGGTTTTTTGGGGGCCTAATTCCATAGGTAGTGTATATGGACTCTCTGGGTTAAGAACCGTCCCAGAGGTTCAGGGAACCTGAACCCTTTAAAAGGGAATAAGGGCCTACTCTGGGTCCTAGAATATAGGGGCCTTAAGAATTACGTATACTATTCTGGGGGCTCCTTACCCAGAGGGTCCATATACACTACCTATGGAATTAGGCCCCCAAAAAACCATCCCTATTTTGGTTTTGGGGACCTAATTCCATAATGGTAGTGTATGTGGGACCCTCTGGGTTAAGAACCGTAAGCCCTGCAGGCGCGAAAGGCGTACTATAAGGGTTCTACCTTAACCTAAAAGAACCTACTTTTTTGTGTAGGGTCCCTGTAAATCCCATATTAGGGTTTATAATAAGAACCCACAAAAAAGCAGGTTTTGGCAGGTTAAGGTATGATAGAAAAAGGCCTCAATAATTAGAATAGGCTTCCTTTCAGGTTTCCTTCCAAACGGGGGCCTGCGAGACAGTTCCCAGCAATTGAAACACAACCTCCGCCCGAAACTTGGCGTCAAACGCTCCAGATGGTCAGCATGTAGTGGTTTAGGGTCTAGGGTAATCCTCACAAACCCTCCCAAGAAGAAGCAAAGCTAAAGACAAGTGAAGCGATCTTCCTGAGTTGTCTTTTAAACCCGAAACTCTCCACCGCTGGGCTTCCATGACTTGCAGCCAGATAGGACTTATGGGAGTTGCCGAAAATGGGGGGTACCTTATTTTGGGGGTCCTGACAATAAGGATCCTACCATTCAGTGTACTATATTGGGGTCCCCTATTTTCGGAAACTCCCAGATAGGACTTATGTTCTCAGATCACGCGGCCTCGTCGTAGACGACGTACTTGATGTTCGCCCAGAGCGAGACATGCTTCCTCGCACTTTGAGGCCTACTTGGGGCGAGGGATGGGCCTGATAAGTCGGTTAATTGGTCGTAAGCCCATAAGCCCTAAAATTTGCCCATAAAGGTATGAAGGTGCGTGGGGATTATCGTAACCAGAGATGAAAAGCTGTTTAGAATACACTGTGTGTTGAATCGCAAAACTAGGGTTTAGGGCTTACATCTAGACCCAGTATGTAACCAGAGACTCCAATATCCCTTAATTAAGGAATATTCCTTAAATTATAGTAGGATCCCTAATATGATGTAAGGAATATTCCTTAATTAAGGGATATTGGAGTCTCTATGTAACCCTGAACCTGACACCCCAGAAGCACAAGCCTAAGCCTCACACCGTCTAACCCGAAGCGAACCGCCTAAGCTACCCCACATTTCCGTAAACCCCAAAACCGTCTAAGTAACGTCATCTATCGTAGTTACCCTAAGCAAGACACTTGTTGTAACAAGACCATCTAACGTAGTTACTCTACACCCAACATACCCTGATGAACAAGATCAACTAGCACAGCTACCTGCCTTAAATTCAACAACCCATCTGCACAGAAGCATCTAACACAGTTGCCCTAAACCACCAAAACCGGGGAAAAAAAAAGGTCATCTCCCCCAAGTCTTGTACACAAAAGCACCATTTAAAGATACCCTACATACGAAAATACGTTACCACGAAAACCATGAAACTTGGTACCCTGTACCCAGAACCCAGACGGCGCAAAAGAAAGAAACATGTGACAACAGAACACTCTCAGCCGCAACCCTAAACCCCAAATCTTAACCCTAAACCCCAAATCTTAACCCTTAAACCCTAAAACCCCAAACCCTAAACCTTAACCCTAAACCCCAAATCTTAACCCTTAAACCCTAAAACCCCAAACCCCAAACCTTACCTAAACCCCGAATCTTAACCCTAAACCCCAAATCTTAACCCCTAAACCCTAAAACCCTAAACCCCAAACCTAAACCCTAAACCCCAAATCTTAACCCTTAAACCTAAAACCCTAAACCCCAAACCGAAACCCTAAACCTTCGACCGAAAGCCGCCCCCTTGAAAGCCAACACTCCCTTGATCCCTAAACTCTAAAACCTAAAAGCCCTAAACCCTCAAACTCGAAAACCTAAAAGCCCTAAACCCTCAAACTCTAAAACCCTAAGGCCCTAAACCCTCAAACTCTAAAACCCTAAGGCCCTAAACCTTCAAACTCTAAAACCTAAAGCCCTAAAACGCTAAACCCTCAACCCATGAAGATCTCCGATCCCCTATAGAACCCTTAAAGGAGCCCTAAATTAACCCCAAAGATCCTGAACCCTGTAAATAGTACAGTATAGTGTACTGTAACATTAGTAAAGAATAGCTTATTAGAGTATAGCTAATGTAGTGACTGTAGTATAGTATAGTATAGTGTATATGTTTTAAGATGGTATGGTATAGTAAAAGTATGGTGATACCCGAACCCTTAAACACGAAGGTTCATCCCCAACCCCTCTGAGCAAGTGAGCCCCACCCTGAAACCCTGAAACCCTAACCCCTGCAGCTCTCCCTAAACCCCTACAGTAGAAGCCAGAAAGTTGGAACATAGCTTTAGGAGGATTAGTGCTAGGACCCCTTATACTTTACCTTAAGGGCATGAGGATATTGATGTTCCAACTTTCTGGCTTCTACTGTAAATCCTAAAACCATACCAGGAACCCCCCAAGGGCCCTCTAATAGAGCCCTTGTGGTCCCTCATAGTGGGTATTTGGGATATAATAGAGGGTAGTTGGGGGGTCTAGGTAAACCCTGAACCCTAAACCTTAAAGAACAATCAAAGTCCGAGCCCGGGGCTTGTGGAAAAAGTAGCCCATAAACTCGAGAGTGGAGACTAAGATGTTCCTGCCATGCTGCACATCTCTTTTCACAGGGTTTAAGTTTTCGGTTTCAGGGTTTGGGCTTTAGAACTTAGGGTGGCAAGGGATTCGAAATTAGGGGGCTTATGCGGATTTCTGGGGCTTTATAGGTGTTTAGAAGGTTTTTAGAGGCGTTTAGAAGGGTGCGTAGACTGTTTCTTGCTTTTTTGTGAAGGGGAGCTTAGGGTTTAGGGTTTAGGGTTTAGGGCTCGGGGGCAGCAGCCGACACTTGTCTCGTGTGACTGCCCGCGAACTCGAAAAAAGCAAAAGACAAGCCTCTGCAAAACCAGATCAAGCGTGGCCCCTTTGAGAAGACAGCCGGATCATGACATAGACTAACGAATGATGCTGAAATATGCTGAGTTCTGGAGCCTACCTTGATCTAAGTTGTGATCGCCGTTGCAGCAGCTCAGCTGCTGCAGGCCGCAGCGGTAGCTGGAACCCTAAACTGTAAACCCTAAACCCTAAACCCTAACCCTAAACCCTAAACTGTACAGGGAGACATCTTCGGCTTGGGCTTGCCCAGCTCGAGGCTTCTTCGACTGCAAAGTGTCGTCGGAACGGCAGGATTCTCTGTTCCGGATTGTTTTCAAGGTTTTGTGTTGTCGGGAGTTGCGGCATGTCTCGGGTCAAGAAGGGGGTTCCTATGGGCCTTGGGATACTGGAGGGGCGGCACCCGAATATGAGGGCCTTACTACTTGAATTTTTGAGGTATGCTGTAGTATGTATATCTCAAGTCGTTCAGGTAAGACTCGAAAGCCAAGCACTTCGGGTTCAGTGTACATAAGATGTTTCCGGAAAGCTTTGGGTTAAGGGTTGCGAATTTACGTTTTTTCTTGCGGGGGGCGTTGGGCTTAGGGCTCGAACCCTTCTGGTCAAGAGCCTCATACAAGAAAGTTCGTGCAACCGCAAAAAGAGGCGTTTTGCGTCTGTCTTTACGTGACATCGCAGTCGCTCCTAGGCCGACAGCGACTGGGTCTTTTGTTTGGTCTATGCTGGAAGGCGGAGGGTCCCCATACGCGTTAATGTCTTTCGAACCCTACCTCGCTGTACGTTTGTCTGACCTAGGGGCACTTCAGTACAATCCGCTTCCCAAACCCCTGAGAGGATCCAAAACATAGATCCCTTAAAGGGTTTTATCCTAGCTATCCTTTAGCAGTATAGGTTCCCAAGTTAAAGGATCTGCGTCTTAGACTCTCCCGGCAGTCAGGGTTAAGATCCTAATATAACACCATTGTAAAATCACCATAAGCCCTAAACATGAAACTCCTTCTAAAAAAGTCATAGACCCCTTGTGGAACCGTTATGTTTATGCTTAAGGACTTAAAGTTGTGATTCAACTCCTTTAAACCCTTATGGAACCCTTGTTGTGGATCCCTTTAACGATCCCTTAAAACAAAACCGTGAAAGGCCCCGACGTTACCTGTTCTAGTCGTGTTTCTTGGCGCTCAAGCAACCCGTGTCCGAGAGACGGCGCATCCTCACCCCTCGGAAATGGCCTCGCAAGCCCGGGGATTGAGGACGTAGGGGTTTAAGGACTGATTTTGAGTTGGAGGTCTTTGGTTCAACGCAGGTCGTCCACCCTGAGTCGGGTTTCAGGATTCTTATATGGATTTCCATGTGGAGTCTGATAAGGCCATCAGCCTCATGATCCTTCCTTCCTTTCTTCTTTCCTTCCTTCCTGCAGAACTTCGAACGCAATGATACTGGGGATACTCTCAGTTTGCGTACTTGATCATCTCCGATAATGGCTTGCTTGCTCAGTTCTAAAGCACTGTGAAGCCAGAGGTTGCCACCCAAAGCCCTGTAAGGCCATCCATAAACACCAATGCTTCCTTCACTCCACCCTCTACACCCCCACACCTTAAACCCCTACTGTAAGCCCTAAAGCCTAACACCCTAAAGTCCTTAAGCCCGTAAACCCTAAAACCTGAACAACAGAACCCAAAACAGGCATCCCAGAAGTATGTGAGTTGCCATGCAAAGGGTATTCAGCCTTGTCCTTTAGGGCGAGCGGGAAGTCATTCCGAGACCAGGGAATGGGAGTTTCCGAAAATAGGGGACCCTAATATAGCACCCTAAATAGTAGGATCCTTATTATAAGGACCCCAAATTATGGTACCCCTTATTTTCGGATACTCCCGTATGGGGTTTGGGGTTCTGGGTTTAGGATTCACGAGTTGTGGGTTGAAGGTTAGGGTGAAGGGCTTAAGGTTTAGGGTTTAGGGTGTAGGGCTTAGGATTTAGGGTTTAGGGTTTAGCCCTCTAATATTATGGTCCCCAATAGTGATTTGGGATATAATAGAGGGTAGTTGGGGGGTCTAGGTAGGGCTTGGGCTCTAAAGCACGGCCCCACTTTGTGGGCGTAGAGAGCGGCTTCTGGATCCAACTCTTAGAAGGGGTTTAGGTTTAGGGTTTAGGCTTCTTAACCTGGGCGTCGTGAGTCACCATGGGCCCGCGGCAGCCGTCCGCGCAACCAATTCCTAAAACCTGCAACCCCCAAACTCGGCCCTGACCGTAACCCGAAAAAACAAAAGGTTTAGGGTTTAGGGTTCAATCCTACGACCCTCACCAGTAAACCCATAGCCCCAAATGGCACCCTAAACCCCAAACCCGAAAACCCAAAACAGTAGTTGGCTCTCAAAATGTCGGCTTCGAGACAGCAAGTAGCAGGCTGGCTTAGAGCTAGATTCAGCGCCAAGGGCTTTAGGTTCCTTACTTAGGGTTTAGGGTTCCCTGAACCCCTAAACCCTGAACCCCTAAACCCTAAACCCCTAAACCCCAAACCCCTAAACCCTAAACCCCTAAACCCCAAACCCTAAACCCTAAACCCCAAAACCCTAAACCCTTGCGGACGTCTCTGAAATCTGGGACTCCGCGCCAATCCTCTTTGGTGCGCTTGCCCTTCTTGCCAGCTCCTGGAGGCGCCCCGACCTTGCGCTGCTTTACCTAATTGCTGAGTTCCTTATGTGAGTCCTGTTATTTTGGTGTTATAGGCCCAGGGTTTCCTAATCAGGTTCCTACATTACGGCTGCAAAAGGGGGCCTTCACAAGCCCTCTTGTCCAGAATAAGGTGTTGGGTTTTGGGTTGTCATAGAGTCTTAGTTGCTGAGTTCATAAGCCCCAAAAAGTTTACACTTTCAGTTTTATAGTGGGTACTACTATCCCAACACGTGTAAAGTGTATCCACTCACCTACTAAGTTAAAAAAACCCTTTTTATTTCAAAAAAAGAAGTGCAGGGGACTACCCTTCATGGTTTAGGGGTTTAGGGTGTAGGGACGTATAGTTCTTTATGGTTTAGTGTTTAGGGATTTGTTCTTTAGGGTTTAGGGTTTAGTTCTTTAAGAAGCCTAAACCCTAAGCCCCTAAACCGCATTCATTTACGTTTCGGATCTTGGGTGTCGGGCTTGGCTTAGGGCTTTTGGGGCGGCTACTATAGTTTAGTAAGGCCTAAATCCTAAACCCTAAACCCCAAACCGATGGAATAGGTTCCGTTTAAGGACCCCTTTGATCGGTTCTATCAGGATGTAAGGCTTGAGGGCCTACCATAGAGACCGCAATGGTTGATTGGAACAGAGTTATCTGGTATGTTATACTAAACCCAAGGACGAACAAAACGGAAGGTTGGTTGAGGGTCTGAAGTTCACGGTTCAGGGTTGAAGTACCCTAAACCCTAAACTCTTTGTTTAGGCTTGCAGGTTGAAGCTGCTGGCATCGATGATCATAACGCCGCGTTCCCATTGCGCTAATTTGAAACAATGTCTCGACTGTCTGGGGTACACTCTTGCACCCAAACCCTACGCTACCCACAAACTCTAACCCCCAAGCCCGAACCCTTAAACTTAAACCCCAAAAACCTAAAACATCCCAAGTTATAGAACCCATTGCGGAACCCTCAAAGGAAGCAGTGATCCGAGGATGCAACAGCCACCGCCACCTTCCAGTTCTCTTGCACATCCTCTCAAGGTTTAAGGTTTAAGGTTTAGGGTTTAGGGTTTAGGGTTTATCAATCTAGAAGCTTGCATGAAAAAGTAAATACCATGTGCTAGGGCTCCATCAGCATTGTGCGATGAAATACCCTATTCTGATTATCAATGCGGCTGAAGAAGCCTGCGACAAAGTTTAGATGTAGGGGTTTGGGGCTTGGGTTTGGGGCCCTACCGTCGAAGAGTTTGGGTTACAGCTGAGGCTGTCGGGTTGTAGACTGGGTTGGGAAAGGGTTTAGGAAGTTTAGGGTTTAGGGTTGCGTGTTTAGGGTTTGGGGAGGATTGAGGAAGAAAGGAGATATACCCCGAATCACAAGGCCTGAACCCCTAAACCCGCAACCAGTTCGGCCTCAGGTCTGTAGGTTTTGGATCCTAGGAATTCCGAGTTTGAGGATGTGGTGTCGAAAAGGCTACTAATGTAGGGGCCTTAATAATTAGAATAGGGTTTGGGGTATCTTATACTATAATCATAATAAGGAACCCCCACAATAGTATTGGTAATTAGATCCCTCATAGAACTTGGCGGTTAGGCTCCATGGACTCCGGTGAAGCTCTAGGGTCGACCTATTGCCTAATTTCCTAAGCCCTAAGAGTTTAACACGTTATCGCCACCACTCACGGTGTAGGGTTTAGGGTTTCGGGTGTTTAGGTTGTATAGGGCTTAGGGTCTATAGCTTAGGGTTTAGGGGAGTATGTTGTTCAGGGTTCTCTGTGTCGGGGTCCGAGTGGGAACCCCTGTGGGAACGCCAGCAGGGAACCTATCCGGCTCCAGTCAATCCAGGTAACTGCATGCATGCCTAGAATGCCCCAAAACCTGTCATCAAAGAATAGACTTTTAACAGTAGAGGCACGGATTTTCCCTAAACCCTAAACTATTGCTGAATGGTGGGCTGTGTAGGGCTTGGGGTTTAAGGTATCGGGAATATTACCTACCTGTCGGGTATCATGCAGAACCAAAGGTTAACCTTTTCAATAATAAGGATTATATAGGGATTATACTACCTCAAAAAAGTTAAAGGTTACCTACTCTACTACTACTAGGATAGGGATATCCCATATAACCCCCCATATAATGAAGCCCAATAAGGTAGGGATATCCCGATAAAATGCTCATGCTTATGTGCTTTTTGGGGTCCCTAAATATTATGTGGTATGCACCCCAAACCCTAAACCCTCAACCCTAAACCCTCAACCCTCAACCCTAAACCCTAAAACCTCAACCCTAAACCCTAAACCCGAACCGTGGTATATTCCTTAAATTATAGTCGGATCCCTAATATGATTTAAGGAATATTCCAAAATTAAGGGATATGTGTTTTCTCTGGGTGGTCTGCATACAACCTCCACCCGGTGCCAAGGGTCCGAGTGGCTCAGATCTAGGGTTTAGGCTTAGGGTTTGGGGTTTAGGTCTACAATTTCGGACTGAATTTTGAGGGTTTAGGCTTTAGGGTTTTATTAAAGGCCCATTTAGGGTTTTTGGGTTGGGGAGTTCGGGGTTTAGGATTTTAGGATTTCAGGGTTTAGGGATTTTAGGATTCAGGGTTTAGGATTTTAGGATTTTAGGGTTTAGGGATTTTAGGATTTAGGATTTTCGGGTTTTAGGATTTAGGGTTTAGGGTTTTAGGCGTAGGGCTCAGTGTTTTAGGTGCCAATTTCCATTCAGGGTTTGGTACTTGGGACCTAAAACCCTACCATTTGGGCACGTGGACCCTGAAGGAAACAGGACAACCATGAAGGTTGAGTGAGGGTTCAGGGTTTAGGGCTTGAGGATTTGTGAACTAATCAACCCCTCCAAACCTAACCGGAGAATTTACACCAAAGATACCACCCGGAAGAATAGAGACGAACAGACAGCAGAGCTCATGGAATTAAGACCCCTTCGCAACGGTGCCAATCCCTAAACGCTAAACCCCCAAACCCCTAAACCCTGGACTTTAAACCCAAAACCCTTCTGCGCCATCGCTCAAGCGGGTTCAGCACCATCGATCCCAAGGTTTCTGGCCAAGTCAAGATGGGCTCCAGCCTCCAGTAGCATTTCCTTAGTTGGTTCATTGGAGGCCGAGGGGACATAGTAAGTAGGTTATAAGTAGAGTTATAAGTCCCCTACATGGAGTTACCCCAGTTATAACCCGACTTACAACCGACTTACTAAGTGCCGTGGGCCTCTACCCCCCTTTCCTGCTAATTCAGAAACAGGAAGTTTTGCACTTCTATAAGTTAAGGTGTAAACTTGCAGCTCTAAAAAAATATCTAAAAAAGTGCAAAGTATACTCTTTCAGCTACTAAGCACTCTAAACCTACTAAGTCTCCGCAACTTCAATGGCGCCACCGTCCGAGAGGTCCCTGCCAGCACCAGCCTGAAGTAGCTGGATCGCGATCCTCCGATGCCTTCGGCAAGCTGCATAATGCAAAGCCTGTCCTGGGCTCTTTTGCTTCCTTTAGGGTTTAGGGTTATAGGGTTTAGGGTTTAGGGTTTCGGGTTTAGGGCTTCGTTTAAGTTACCATAGCGGGTTCAGGGTTCAGGCCTTAATTTGCCACAGGAAGGGAAACCTTTTCCTAAGTAATTACCAATATTATTCCTTGGGGCTCCGTTTCATATTTATGCTTTCAAACAGCCCCAGAACCTGTTCTAGTTTTTCAGGCTCCTACATGAAGCTCCTTAGCAAGAAGCCTGAATCCCAACCCCGAAACCTCTGTAGTGGAGGTCATGAAGTTCCAGCATACCTAAACCCCCCAAAGTAAGTACAAAAACTAGCCCAAGACCTATAAAGGGCCATTATTCTACATACTTTTGGGGGTCCAGCATAGACAGAGCCGTTTCCCTTTAAACGTGCCAACCCTGAATCCCAACCTGTTAAAGTTCCTGAAGCCCAACACCCACAAATTCCTAAGCCCCAAGCCCTGAACCCTAAAACCTTCCTAGAGACCTACCATAATAACGACCTCATATAATTTGAGGTTCTTACTCCTGAGGGAAGTAAAGGATAACATTTGGGATTATATAGGGATTATAGTACCCCTCAAAGGTTAAAGGTTACCTAGTCTACTACTAAGGCTTTAATTAAGTGGTTCCGGAGTCTCAACCCTAAACCCTAAACCCTAAAACCCTAAAACCCTAAAACCCCTAAAACCCCTAAACCCTAAACCCCTAAACCCTAAACCCTAAAACCACAAACCCTAAACTCTGGGTGGACGAGAGTCTGCCCCGACCATCTGGCAAGCAAGGGTTGGCCAGCGCCTGGGAAGTCAGAGCTTTGGGTTTAGGGTTTAGGGTTTAGGGTTTAGGGTGTAGGGTGTGTAGACAGTGTGCGCGCGGTGGGTGCGCCTTTTACTTTAGGAATAGGGGCGCACCCACTAATCGCGCGCTTGCGTCAGCATGTAGTCCCACCCCAGCCACCCAAACTATTCNCAAGGGCAGGGCAGGGCAGGGCAGGGCAGGCAGGGCAGGCAGGGCAGGGTCCCAGCGCCAGCCTGGGGCCCCCCAGACCCCTCCAAAAAAAGCACAGACCACCCCAATGGTCGTGGGTTTGGGGTCCATCTTTGCTCAAGCGGCGTCACTACAGTCCTCGTGTACCGGGAGGCTTTACCCTCCCTCACCGTCCTGTCGGGACGCTCGGCCGGAGCCTCGAGCGCCCATGCAAATGGTGAGTGGCGCTCTCGGCAGTTTAGGGTTTAGGGTTTAGGGTTGAGGGTTTGCCAGGACCCCGCAAGTGCCGTTTGAATAGAGCCCTAATGGCCTTTAATAGTGGGTATTTAGGGTGTATCAGAGGGCAGTCAGGGTCTAGGTAAGGTTTAGGGTTTTGGGGCGTTTAGGGTTTAGGGATATTTAGGGTTGCGAACCCTAGGAACTAGCTATAAGACCCCTTGGCCTAAAAAACACATCATTTTGTCTACTAACCCCTGTGGAAAAACAGAAAGGAACATAATTCTTAAGGAACACCCAAGTAATGCCCCTAAACCCTAAACCCTACACCAGTGCCTCTAAGAGCAGATAAGCGATGCTTTCATGGCCGCGATAGGCGGCCCATTGTAGAGCGGTGCCGCCGTCCTCAAAGTTCTTGAGAGGAGCTTAGGGATTTAGGGTTTCGGGCTTCATTGGGTTCCTATATGCAGACTTGAGGAGGGCACTACAGGGCGTTTATTGAGTCTAATCACTTTCTTTATTGGGCGTTGATGGGCTTCTAATTATTGAGCTCTTGTCACAAAGTAGGTTACTGTCATTGATCGGGATATATAGTGAATCACATGCTCCTTCTTTCGCTGCTTGTACCTTAGAGTAAATGCACTCAAAAGGCCTAAACCCTAAACCCTGAACCCTAATCCTAAACCCTAAACCCTAAACCCTAAACCCTAAACCCTAAACCCTAAACCCTGAACCCTAAACCCTAAACCCTAAACCCTAAACCCTAAACAGTCCTTGTCGGCTGAGTCGCGCTCAGCCCCAGAGGCTAAGAGCAACCGCGTCGTGTTGAAATAGCCTTGTCGAGACGACATAATCAGACTCGTCGATCCTACACTGCATTGGGACCCTTGGGTTTAGGGTTTAGGGTTTAGGATTTAGGGCTTTAGGGTCTAGGATTTAGGGTTTAGGGTTGCAAAACTTGAAAATGCAAGCTGATTCTTAGGGATTATCATAACCAAACATAAGAATCGTTTCCAAGTACCCCTTAGGATCCAGCGTTGTCGGCCAGGTCTTTGTCCGCCTTTGCAAGCAGCAGATACTGTGCAACTTGAATGTGGCCCTTGCAACATGCAAGGTGGAGAGCTGTCGTGCTGTGCTTATCAACAACATTGACGTTGGCCCGCTCTCGCAACAGTATGCAAAGAGTCTCCTGATCGCCAAGAAGGGATGCCCAATGGAGAGCTGTTCTCCCCCAAGTGTCCGCGGCCTCTTGGTCGGACCTTGCCTCAAGAAGCAATCGAACGGTCCTGGAGTAGCCGGAGCAAGCTGCCTCCAGAAACGCAGTCTTGCCCTCATTATCAACAGAATGTAGGTCCATGCCTGCACGCAGCAGCAACTGTGCAACTTCTGCATGGCCATAGTGAGCAGCCCAATGCAGAGCCGTTGTGCCATATCTGTCAGGAACCGAGTTCTTCTCACCGTGCAACAACAAGCTAACGACCTCCTGATACCCTGCGGCAGTTGCGACGTGAAGGGCCGTAGCACCCTCGTAGTTGGCAAGGCTCCGTTGGGCTCGGGCTGCCAGCAGGAGATGCACCTTTCTTATTACGAACCCTCATATGGATTTTTTGGGGACCCTACAGAAAAAGTAGGTTTTGGTAGGTTGAGGTACTGTTCTGGAAAAGCCATTGGCTGAAGCCCAGATAAGCGCAGTGTCGCCGAGGTTGTCGGCGACATCCACACTCGCACCGGCCCAAAGCAACAAAGCTACCATCTCCTCATTTAGGTTTCTAGGGTTTTTGTATTTTAGGGTTTTAGGTTTGTCGGGTTTTGGATTTTAGGGCTTTAGGGTTTAGGGTCCCCCAAAAGTACCATCTCCTCATTCCCCGTTTCTGCTGCATCGTGAAGAGGCGTAAGACCAAAAGCATCCGGCACGCTTGCTGCTGCCCGGGCTTGCAAAAGGAACTGTGCGATCTCAAGTTCGCCCTCAGAGCATGCATAATGCAAAGCTGCCCCCGGATGCGCATCTTCTACTTCCGGCACGCAATTGATCTCGGCTCTGGCAGTCAGCAAGAGCCTCACGACCTCCAAGTGGCCTTGGCTCGCTGCTTGTCCGAGGGCGTGGCAGCCATCCACATCTGTTGCTCTCACGTCTGCCCGAGCTTCCAATAGTAAACGTGCCGTATCTAAGAGGCCATCTTCACATGCCCATATAAGCGCCGTTGCACCGTCTCCGTCAGGGGTATTGACATTGGCCCGGGCCTCCAACAAAAGTGAAGTGACCTCAACGTTGCCCCATAGGCCGGCTGCCAATGAGAGTGGTGTCTGTCCAGTTGGCCTTGTCTGATGATCTGGATCTAGGGGAAGCTGTAAATAGCTCTCCACCTCGCTTACTTGCGACAGTCCTGAAGGACGACATGACCGCTGAAAGAACGGGGCGGACTATGGAACCTTAGACAGAGTGTGTATATTTAAGGTTCTTTTGGTCCCAATGGGTCGTATGGCATTGGCGAAGTCCATCATTTGTTGCTCAGAGGGGCTGAAGAAGTTCAGCGCAACCAGCTGCACTTCAGTGAGAGACTCCAGCACGGCATCATCCTGCCGCGAGTTAAAGTACTGGGTTCTTGTGAAGGAACTTAATTTAAGTTACAATAATAAGGAAACCATGGTTTTAGGTACCCAAAGTCCTATAATAGAGAGTACTTGCGAAGAGGGAGAATGCGGGAATCCGAAGACATGCTATTTGAAAACCTCTGCTGCATTCATGTCGGGCCTCAATGGTTAGGATAGGGTTGTGGGGTATTGAATAAGGACTTTAGGGTTTAGGTTTAGGCTTTCTTTTTAAGGGCCCTTTTTCGTCTGTAAGGTTTAGGGTTTAGGCCTGCCAGTCTAGCGTGCATTTCTGGAGATTCGCGCCCTACCCCAAAACCCTGTTCGATCTATGAAGGTCCCCAGTTAAACTCAGAACCGACCGAGCGCTCATAGCACACCCCAACCAATGACGGTTCCCCAAGACACACGCTAAACCCTAGAGCTTACCGTAAGCCCTAGACAATAAACCGTGGGTGGAGCTGCGAAACTTCTGGAGCTCTGTCGGCTTTCCGAACTTTACGGCTTACTAGGTGTCGATTCAACAGTGGCCCCGGCCCCAAAATTATCTATGATTCCGGCTCTAGAACAAGCAACAAAGGAAATTAGAAATTATCCCAAATCGATACCTAGAAAAGGAAGTTTAAGGTTTACGGATCGCAGCGCTTGAAGGATTCTGTACGTGTCAGGATTTAGTAGCTTGGGGTGTTAGAGTCTCGGGGGCTGGGGTCCAGGGTGTACGGTTTTAGAATTTGGAAGGACTCTGGGTTTAGAGTGCGTGGCGTAGGGTTTAGGCATCTGGGGATCAGGGGTGGGGGGGTTCAAATTAGGGTTTAGGGTTTAGGGTTTAGGACGAAGTGTGGATGGGAGCCCACAACAGCACCCAAGAATGAAATGTTACTGATCAGGCAACATATCCCTGCGGCCTAAGTTCCAACACCCCAAGCCCTGAACCGTAGACTCTGAACCCCTAAGCCCTTAAACTAAAGCATAAACCCTAACCCGAGAAACACCGAATCCTGAACCCCGCATCCCTAAACCGGAGCTTCCCCAAGTTGGGGCTTAGGATGGAACCATGGGCCCCTAGTATGAGCCCTTAAGCCTGGGATCCTTATATACCCAATATATACCCGATTTGTGCCCTTTAAAGCCCCTTAAAAGGGCTAAGGGCCCATACTAGGGGCCCATACTTCCAACCTTCTAGAGCCCCAAAAAAGCACATAAGCATAGGGATATCCCATATAAACCCCCCCTATAAAGAAACCCAATAAGGCAGGGATATCCCCATAAAATGCTTATGCTTACGTGCTTTTGGGGTCCCTACTTGGAGGGTCGGGGGACTTAGTAAGTAGGTAGTAAGTAGACTTATAAGTACCCTAAAAGGGACCCTAATTGGGGTTATGGTACTTATAAGTCCCTAAAATAAACAGTTACTAANGACTTAGTAAGTAGGTAGTAAGTAGACTTATAAGTACCCTAAAAGGGACCCTAATTGGGGTTATGGTACTTATAAGTCCCTAAAATAAACAGTTACTAAGTCCCCCGACCCTCCAAGTAAGCTTCCCCAAGTTCGGGCTTCAAGCGGTCCTGCAGTTCGATTCCCTGGTGCAACACTCTTTGCCTGAACCTCAGCAGGGTCGACAGGGGTAGGATGAAGCTAGGGTTTAGGCTTATAGGGCTTAGGGTTCAGGCATATAGCGTTTAGGGTTTCGGGCTGAGGAGTTTTGCGCTTTGGCTTTAGGGCTTCAGGGTTGTAGGGTTTAGGATTTCGGGTTGTTGGGTTCAACGGTAATCGCAAACAATCAGGGTTTAGGGGCTAGTGTCCAAGGGACCCCGAATCCCACCTACATTCAACCTAAGTGTTGAAGCCCTTATAAGATTAAGGACTAAGTATTCCTTAACTCATAGTATGGATCCTACAATACTTTAAGGTATATTATTTTTAATTAAGTTAAGGGGTTTTGGAGGCTCTGGGTACGTTCAACCTAACTGTTCACGCCCCTGAGAACCTCGGTAGTCCGCAAAAGCCTTGCAGGTGCCGCTTCAGCGATTGAACGTCCTTGATCTCGGAATATTCCTTGGAGGGTCGGGAGACTTACAAGTACGGTTCAGGGTTTTAGGGTTTAGGGTTTAGGCTTTAGGGTTTACTTGGAGGGTCGTAGTAAGTAGCTATTTTATAGACTTATAAGTACCACAACCCAATTAGGGTCCCAATTTAGGGTACTTCAAAGTCCTAGACCCAAGGGTTACCTAGGAGTAAAGAGGGTGCCCTTTTTGGGGTTTTAGGGACTTATAAGGGAGCCTGAACCCTGAAAAAGGGAATAAGGGCCTGCTCTGCCTCCTCGACCCTGGGCATCAAAGTAGCGGTTTAGGGTTTAGGGTTTAGCCCAAAAGCCTTATATAGTATGGTCTTTGGGCCCAAAAGCCTTAATACATGAGTCCTAACAGCCCTAAACCCGATAGATCCCTTTAAAGGACCCCTTATAGATCCCATGAGTCCTTAGATTCCTAGGGAGAACTCTATAAAATAACTGCATACTACGTCTCCCGAAGCCTCGGTCAACTCCCAAGCCTCGGCTCCTAAGCCGAAGTCGAGGACGAACTTGGCTATTCTTGAACGACGACCCCAACAAGGTAACGAGCTCCCTCTGTTTCCTTCTCTCTCTCTCTCTATCTATCTATATATATATATATACATATATGTACATATACATATATTTGTAGTTATTATTTAAATGCAAATATATGTACAAGTGATAGATACAAAGGAAAAAGATAGAACGAAGCCCATGTCCCTCCTTAGATCAGAAACCCCTCGAACCATAAAGTCTAAGCCCCCAAGGCCTGTCAGCCCTAGGCCCTAAACCCGTAGACCCTAAACCCCTAAACCCCTAAACCCCTAAACACTCAAACCCTGAACCCGAAACCCTACACCCCTAAACCCCTGAAGCCTAAACCCGTAAACCCTAAAACCCTAAACCCTTAAACCCGAAACCGAAGCCCGAAACCTCAGACCCCTAAGAACCTGCCGACCTCATCCCGGGTTTCGGGTTTATAGGGTTTAGAGGTTTAGTGTTCTAGGGCTGAAAGGCTGCGGGGGCTCAGAATTTAGGGGCTTTGGGTTTAGGGTTTAGGGTTTAGGGGTTTAGGGGTTTAGGGTTTAGGGGTTTAGTGTTTAGGAATTTAAGGGTTTGGGGTTAAAGGGTTTAGGGGTTTAGAGGCTTATGGTTTGGGGTTGAGGGGTTTAGCGCCCAGAGTCGTCCAGAGGCACAGAGGTCAGCTCCCGGCCCGAAATCCAGCGCACCACAAGACTTCCTAGGTGGGGCGTTTAAAGCTTTTGAAAATATTAGTAAATAAGATCCTCTTAAGCCCAATAAAGGAAAATATAAAATGTCCCAAAGCCCTACCTAGCTTCTTTCAGAAGTTTCCAAGGGGCGTTTCGGCATGTCTCCCTTTGGAGACTTGGCAGCCAGAAGCTGTGGGGGAGCTGAGCACAACAGTGTTCCGGACAGACAAACTCTGCCTACAAAAAATCCAAAACCCTAAACCACACACGCGAAAACCTACTTGCGCCGGCGGCTGCCCTTTATCGTAATCATGGTTGACACTAAACTGTCACTAAACCCCATACCCTGAACCGGAAACCCTTAACCCGCGTTTATCTGCTGTGTATATATATATATATATATTATGTAATTATGTGTTTAGTTCTTTCTCTGTTTACTTGTTTGCTTCCTTGTTTAATTTTTGTATAATATATATATATATATGTATATATACATACATACATACATATACATATATCGATGTTGGTATCGGTGTTGGTATTGGTAGGCATTGGTATTGGTTTGGGTACTGGTATTGGTATTGCCATTGGCATTGGTACTGGTATTGGTATTCCTACGGATACTGACATTGATGCATTCTTGCATCTATTCATACGATGTTTACTTACATATTAAAATATGTACCCTAATCCCCTTCTGTTGCGAATCCCAACCCCTGCTACGCCAGGAATCTCAACAACTCTGCCCTACACCCTAAACCCGAAACCCTGCTACGCCATGAATCTCAACAACTCTGCACCCCGAAAGCCGAAATCCGAAAAACCACTGGCCATCAACCAAAAAACGCACACCTTAAGAGCGTTAAAAATAGAACCCCTACGGTTGATGATATAAATCCTAGGGTTCCTTTAAAGGGATCCTATAAAGGTAACCTTTAAAAGGGCTCCTTTAAGGGATCTAAAGGGTTTTAGGGCTTAGGGTTTATGATATAACACCTGCATAACCTTAATGACCCTAGACTATGGGAATTATGGTAATATTCCTTATTATGGCTGATGCAGGATTTATATCATCAACCGTATAACCAAAACAACCATAAAGCGCGATGCAAAGCCTCCTAAAAAAACCTCGGTTCCACACCCGAGCTCTGCAACCGCAAAGGCATTCGACTAGCGTTCAAACAGAGTTCTGTAAGGCTTCTGTAACAGCTCTATGTTGCTCTATATTGGTTCTGCACCCTCAACTCGTTATGAGATAGGACTTTCCAACTGAAAATAGTGGCCGAACTTGTTGAGGTTTCAGGGTTTAGGGATTATAGAGTTGAAGGTTCAGGGTTTCGGGATTAAGTTTTTTAAGGGTTTCGGGTTTAGGGTTGAAGGTTGAGGGGTTGCGGTGTAGGGTTGAAGGTTCAGGGTGTCGGGTTTCGGGATTTAGGTTGAAGGTTCGGGGTGTACAATTTCGGGTTTAGGGTTGAGGATTTAAGGTTTCGGTTCAGGATTCAGGGTTTAGGGTTTAGGGCTCAGGGTTCGGGGTTCAGGGTTTCGGTTTCGGTTTACGGTTCAGTAAGAATTTCAGGTATTCGGAGCCCTAAACCCTAAACCATCTTAGACCCCAAGCTGAGATGGCCTGAAAGCAATTGAGGCTGAGTTAAGAGTTATATAAGACCTCCTCTATCTTAGGCTCATGGTTTAGGTTTAGGGTTTATGGTGGTTTAGGGTTTGGGGTTTAGGCTTTAGGCTCTAGGGTTTGGGCTTTAGGCTTTTTGGTGTGAGGTTTGGGGTTTAAGCTATAAGATTGAGGGCTGTTCTTGGGGGCCGATTGTGTTACCTCGCCCCTCAACACCACCTCACACCCCATCATCCACAAAAACCCAGAGACCCAAGCCCTGAAGCACCAAACCTACAGTGGAAACCAGAAAGTTGGAACATCATTAGCCTCATGCCCTTGAAGTAAGTATAGGGAATCCCAGCATGAATCATCCTAAACCCATGTTCCAACTTTCTGGGGTTCACTATAATTAAAAGAACCTTGGGGCTTTATTAGGGTTCCTTGTATGAATCCTATTTTGGGGTTATAGGCCCAGGGTTCTTAATCCCAAGTTTCCGGGGTTCACTATACAGCCCGAAAGCCCTGCAGCGCCCGCCACTCTCCTCGGGAAGAAGCGATCCCAACCTCTCAGGTTTCGCTTCAAGGAGGCCTTTTGGGGTTTAGGGGTCCTTATTATAGTTATAGTAGAATATACCCCCCAAACCGTATTATAATTCTGAAGGCCCCTACATTCGAGTATCCTTATAAATTCCTTATAGTAACGGTTTAGGGTTTAGGGTTTTGAACCAGGATTATGGCCTATTTTGCAAGGTTCAGAGTTTAAGGTTCGGAGGCCTTAAGCACTTGCAGCAGGGATCCTTACAAATTTAGGGTTTACCCGAAACCCAAAAGACCCCAATTTCCCAAGGGGTGACAAATCGGCTTCGCAACATCGTAACCAGTGAGCCCAAAATTGGAATCCGAATGGGCGAATACGGCGTCCTTGTGGACTTGGGGTTAACCTGTACCCCAGAGACTAACTGATTGTTTTCACTAATTGATTGAATGGTGGGTTCAGAAGCGGAGCTCTGAAACTTAGTTGCCTTATGAGTTTGGGGGAGTTAGAGTGCCAAAGCCTGTACCCTAAACCCTGAACCCAAAGCCTTAAACCCAAAGCCCTGAGCCCTAAACACCAAACCCTAAACCCGAAAACCTAAACCGAGCATCGCAGGGTTCAGGGACTTCCCGAAATGGGAGTTTCCGAAAATAGGGGACCCTAATATCGTACCCTAAATACTAGGATCCTTATTATCAGGACCCCAAAATAAAGTACCCCAATTTTCGGAAACTCCCAAATCCATGGAGACCCTGCACCCTGGAGGTCCGCCAAAAGAGCCCCAGGGTTGAGGAAGAGGGTTTCAGGAGCTTCATTTAAACCCGAAACCCTAAACCTCTAAACCCTTTAAGGGAGCCCGTTTACAAAAGAGATTCGACTGAATGCTTCGGGCTCAGGGTCTCGGGCTTAGGGTTCCGACTTTGGGGTTTGTGNATTCGACTGAATGCTTCGGGCTCAGGGTCTCGGGCTTAGGGTTCCGACTTTGGGGTTTGTGTTAGAATAGTTCGGTTTGAGGTTTAGGGTTTAGGGTTTCAGGGTTTAGGGGTTTAGGGGTTTAGGGTTTAGGGGTTTAGGGGTTTAGGGCTCCGAATACATTTAAGTTACCACAACAGGGATCCATTGAAATGACAGGCTTTGCTTACTATGGAGACTTTAAGTAGTAAGTTCCTTCAACCCTACACCTTAAATTTAAACCCGAAACCCTAAACCTCTAAACCCTTTAAGGGAGCCCGTTTACAAAAGAGATTCGACTGAATGCTTCGGGCTCAGGGTCTCGGGCTTAGGGTTCCGACTTTGGGGTTTGTGNATTCGACTGAATGCTTCGGGCTCAGGGTCTCGGGCTTAGGGTTCCGACTTTGGGGTTTGTGTTAGAATAGTTCGGTTTGAGGTTTAGGGTTTAGGGTTTCAGGGTTTAGGGGTTTAGGGTTTAGGGGTTTAGGGGTTTAGGGGTTTAGGGGTTTAGGGGTTTAGGGTTCAGGGTTTAGGTTGAGGTCGGTAGTTTAGGAGCTTTGCACGTTATGGCCTCTAAGTTGCCATTTCGGGTCAGGTCGTATGGCTCCTACGTCATTGGTCGGTTTCCTTGGGCTCCAGATTCTTGCATAGGGTTTAGTGGGTAGGGACATCTTCGGCTTCGGTCCCCAGAGCGAGGGTCTCGCTTCTGGGAAGCTCCTTGAAGCGCAATCAGAGAAGCCCTCAACATTAAACAGTGCCAGGCTGGCAACAGCAACAGCCTCACGCACATGACGGTCTTGTTACCAGTATGGCGCAGAAGCAGAGAATTACCTTCAGACGCCTATAAACTCTATATTAGGCTGCTGCCCTAAAACCTGAACCCTAAACTGTGTTGCTTAGCCGCCCTTAGAACACGAATTAAAAAAATCTGACTATAATCCCATTAAGTTATGTCATAAGAAAAAATAAAACGGATGGTTGAGGTTCCCTAAACCCTAAACCCGGAACCCTAAACCATGTTGAGGCTGCAGGAAGCTGCAGCCGAAATCTAAGCCCTCCCATCTCAGCCGCGGGCTGCCGCGCCACGCCAGCCACCTGGCCAACTCCACAGTTACATAGGTTTGGGGCTTTAGTGTATTTGGGGTTTAGGGGTTTCGGGTTGAAGATCTGGGGAGGTTCAAATTTAGGGTGTTGGGTTGAGGGTTTAAGGAAACAGCTTAGGGCTTCGGGGCTCCCCCCATGCAGTCCATCTGCGTCTGCTGCGATTGATGCGTCTGCATCCGCAGTCCGAGTTCACTCCCAGGTTCGCTTCACCAGGTTACTTCGGCCACGTCCGAGCCACACATGTCCTGGACGAACCGTCTCCACAGAACGCGTACCAAATCGTCACAGAGATTCCAAGTCGATGACATCCTCATCGGTTTAGGGTTCAGAGCATAAGGCTTCTCATCGGTTTAGGGTTTAGGGTTTAGGGTACACTGCCAGCAACTAAAACTGCTTGGAAAGCTGTGACAACCAGCTCTTAAGCTTCAGGAAGATCCCCTCATGGCCGAACAGAAGTGGACAATAAACCACCAAAGCCTATTTTTTGGTAGGGCCCCTTTCAACTCTATGTCGGGGTTCGAAAATCAGAACGTACCAAAAAAATAACGGCACTCCAAGGCCCTAAACCCTAAACCTTAAAACCTAAACCCTAAACCTTAAAATCAGAAGCCCTAAACCCTGAAGCATATAAACCCTGAATCCGAAGCCCTAAACTCTAAACCCTACACCCTAGAATTCGAAAACCCTACATAGGGTAATATAGGAACCTGATTGAGAAACCTTGGGTCTTTATTAGGGTTCCTTATACGAATCCAAATAGATTGGGGTTATAGGGCCAGGGTTTCTGAATCAGGTTCCTACATTAGGGTATTACCCTTATAGATCCCTTATAGTAACCCTTGTATAGACCCCTTTAAAGGAACCCTATTCTAATTATTAAGGTTCCTACATTAGGCAGCTGCTCGAGCCTGCTCACAGAGCTCTCTGTTCGCGGTGAGGATCAACGTGTCAGGCGCCTTGAGCTTAGGGTTTAGGGTTTAGGGATTTAGGGTTTAGGGATTTAGGGCTTAGGGTTTAGGGATTTAGGGTTTCGGGTTTAGGGATTTAGGGTTTAGGGTTTTAGGGTTTAGGGTTCAGGGTCTTAGGGTTTAGGGTCTAGCGTTTAGGCTTTAGGCTGAGGGTTTAGGGTTTCAGGGGACTCAGTATTTTAAAGGATTGTTTAAAGGGCTCCTTGAAGAGATCCTTAAAGGGATCTATAGGGGTTTAGAGGCATTTAGAGGGTTCTAAGGATCAGGGGACGTAGTAAGTAAGGTTATACGTACCATAGCTCGGCTTGTAAGCAAATCCAAGTATAGTTCCCTTATTTATGACCCATGACCCACTAAGTATGTCCCAGGATTCGAGCTGTAAAATCGGAAGGGGGAGGCGGGTCAGGCTTCAGGCTCTAGGGTTTGGGGTTTTAGGGGGAAGACGGTGACTTTCTGGATTCTTGAGACTAGGGTTCCTGTTGGGAGGGATTCTTCATAGCTGGTTCATGGCGCTGTATGACGTACATTGAGCTGTTCTAATCAGCCTCTCCCATTATATATGGTCGACAAGAGAGCCGGGGTCAATAAAAAACCCTCAGAATCCCCCACAATACGTTATATAGCTTTCCAGGGCTCCCAGCGCAGTTGGCCCACTTCTCCTTGGTGGAGAAAACTTTCCTGCAGGCTGCTTGGGATTCGGGATTACGGCGCAAGTGGTTCCGGGTTTCGGTGGTTCGGGATGTACTCTGATCTTACAGCTCGCAACCCCTATCAGCGACACTGCAGACCCGCCAAACTTTTAAGAGACTCTGCATCGGCCAAGCCCTGTATGAGGGAGTCGTACAGCTTGGCAGGCCAACCGAAGCGCGCAGGTCTTTGTAAATCTGATTCCGCATGCTTTCATGGATACCATTTTGCTTGTTCAGCTTCTGGTACCCGACCTTCCACGCTTTTCTGAGCATTCCGATGCTCCAATTGCGATAATCACCATTTCGGACCGCAATCTTCTCGGCGGTGCCCCGCCGGATTCGCAACTTGGATTTTCTGATCTTCCGGCGTGATCTGATTGAGGATGACGTATTAATGACACGCGGCAACCGCATCTGTGCGAATGACGCCGCTTGGATCGGGCAGGTTCCGGCGAACTTAAAGGGGGCGCACTGAGTTGAGATAAGCCTGTTCGACGGCATGGGGGTTTAGGGTTCAAGGTTTGAGTCTAAGGTTGTTCGGCTGTAGGGTTTTACGGCTTTGGGGTTTCGGGCGTTCAGGCTTTAGGGGATCAGGCTTCAGGGTTCGGGCTTAATGCTTTTATGGCTTAGGGTTTGGGTCTAGGGCAAGGGGAAATTGGAGCACCGGCACAAAGCCAAGGCTGATGCAATCAAGGCTTAAATGTCACACCAAATCCAGAAACCCCGTATAAAGACCCTTACACAAGTCTTAAACTCAGCAAAACACCCAACCTCAAAACCTGAAAGGCCAAACCTACACCCAAAATCCCAAACGCTACATCCGTTTAGGGTTTAGGTTTCATGGATCTTGCCCCAAGGACCTAAAGTCCGACATCCAAATTCCGTGAAAACTGAGAACCGAAGTAGGAGGGGACCCTTGCCCCCTAAACCCTAAACCGGCTAAGGGTTCAGGTCAGGTGTTACTTGGAGGTCGAGGGGACTTAGTAAGTCTGTCAAAATTGGGGGAGGGGGGAGGGGGGAACTCAATTTAGGTTACTTAAAAGTCTACTTCTAACCTACTTACTAGGTCCCCTGGGCCTCTTAGTAGGGCTTCCCGACTGAACAGACGCCCACGAAACCCGACCCCCCAACGTCAAAAGTACTTCGCAATTACAAATTTGAACTTAGGATAACAACTTTGGACTTTCGGTTGACATGTTGGGAGCTTGGAGTATTTGGCGATTAGGCAAGTGGACCCGCCCGAAACCCTCATAATCTCGTAGAACCATCGGAAAGCCCTCAGAACACCCATAGAAGCCCCCATTGGAAAAACACGCAACTCGAACCTTATAAACCCTGAACCCCAAACCCCTATACCCTAAACCCCTAAACCCCCCCTAAACCCCTAAACCCCTAAATCCCTAAACCCCTGAAGGCTTAAACCCGACATCCCCAAAACACCAAAACCTAAACCCCATCACTAAATCCCAAACCCTATACCCTTATAGACCCTTTCAAAGCAGCCTTAAAGGAACCCCTATAGAGCCCTCAAAGGAACCCTACTTCAATAAACCTAAATCCCCAAACCCTAAATCCCTAAACCCTGAGCCCTTAAAGTAACCCCTATAGATCCCTTAAAGAAGCCCCCCCCCTACATCCCTAAAGCCCTAAATTCCGAAAGGACCCTACAAAGGTAGGCTATTTAAGCAAATCCACAAATCCTAAACCCTTATATATCCCTTAAACCTTAAGCCCTAAATCCCAAAAGGCCCGACCTTTCATCTTCGATTCTAACTATCAAGGCCCCTATACTATATACCCTTATAGAACCCTTTCAAGGAGCCTTTTTCGGATCCCTATTCCAATTCTTACGGCCCCGACATTAAATCCTAAGCCCTAAACCCCATTACATCCCTCAGAGAACCCTCTAAAGGAACCTTTATAGAACCCTTTAAAGGAACCCTAAACCCCATTACATCCCAAAAGGCCCGACCTCCCATGTTGGATTCTAATTATTAAGGCCCCTAGACTATATACCCTTTAGAAACCCTTATAGAACCCTTTGCCCTTTACCCTAAACCCTAAACCCAAAACCCTAAACCCTAAACCCTAAACCCTGAACCCTGCACCCTAAACCCTAAACCTAAACTCTAAACCCCAGGAAATCCCTTAAAAGGCCCCCGACCTCTCATCTTGAATCAGCTCCCAAGGCTTCGGAATGGCCTTCACCTCAGCCGGGGCCTAAAACCCAAGTGGGGATTCGGGGGTTTTAGGGTTTGGGGTTTAGGGTTGAGGGTTTAGGGGTTAGTAGGGTTTAGGGTTTAAGGTTTAGGGTTTAGGGTTGAGGGTTTAGGGTTTAGGGTTTCGTAGGGTTTAGGTTTGAGGTTTAGGGTTTAGGGTTCCTTTCGGCGATGGAGTGCAGGGACTTCGGGTTTAGGGATCAGTGGTCTGGGTGTTCGATTCAGGGATCTACAGGGGTTCCTTCAAGGCTTTTTTGAAGGGGTCTATAAGGGTAAAGGGTTTGGGGATTCAGGGTCTGGGGTGTAGCGGGGAGAGGGTTCTCGGATTTAGGGTCTCGGGTTTAAGGTTTCGGGTTTAGGGTGAATTGCGGTTTTCGGGTTTAGGGTTTAGGGCCTAGGGGTAGGGCTTTTCTAAGGGCCGAAATTCGACCCATCCAGCCTCAAGTTTTTGAGATAGGTCATCACCGTCCCACCGGTGCTGACCAGGCCCAATAACACCCCTCGCCAGTAGGTTGAGAATCAGGGCAATTATCGGAGGCCTCAAAAGGTGGGACGAAGGTAGGTAGGATGAAGGATCCCTCATATAAGGACTCTTATTTGGGGATTACCCCACCTACCTTCATCCTACCTTTTGAGGCCCCTGAATTATGTCTGCCCAAGGGACCTGGTGACCGCCCGCCATTGTGAAGAACAGCTGACAGATGTGGGAGTTTCCGAAAATTAGGGGTACCTTATTTTGGGGTCCACCATTTAGGGTACTATATTGGAGTCCCCTATTTTCGGAAACACCCATGTACATCAAGTCAGACATCTTGTTCCCGATAGTAGCAGGCCCAGTTGGTGCATTCGACTGGCAATAAAGCACCAGCAGGTAGAACACCGGAAATGTAGGAACCTGATTAAGAAACCTGGGGCCTTTATTAGGATTCCTTATATGCATCCTACTATTTTGGGGTTATAGGCCCAGGGTTTCTTAATCAGGTTCCTACATTAATCCCGACACTGGTAGGCCAGGCACAAGGCCATAGAGCAGGACCATGAGCGCCATCAGGATGTTGGCGAACATCAGTGCAATCGATATCATGAAAAAGGCTGTACCGTTCACGAAGTCGGAGTTTCCGAAAATAGGGGACCCTAATATAGTACTCCAAGTAGTAGGATCCATATTATAAGGACCCTTAAAGTAAGGTACCCCTAATTTTCGGAACCCCCAAGTAGAGTGCGAACATTAAAGCCATTTCGATGGCCGGCACCGACTTAGAGTTGGTCTGGAAGACCACCAGAGCCAGCATCAAGAGACCAGTAAAGGTCGCGATCAGAGGGTTTAGGGTCTGGGGTTTAGGGTTTAGGGTTTTGGGTTGGGGTGTAGGTTTGAAGTGTAGGGCTTCTAGGGTTCAAAAGCGCGTGATAGTTTCATTATTGATGAGGATAGGTGTTAGGGTATGTCATACGGCTCATGGACAAAATCCTGCATTACCCATTATAAGGAATATACCATAACTCCCATAGTTTAGGGTCCTTAGGGTCATGCAGGATTTTGTCCATCAACCGTATCATCATAAATCGTGAAGGGCCATGAACGGACAATAAACCTCCGCTGCTGTAATACGAAATCAGCCTCGGGGTTGGGGGTTTAGGGTTTAGGGTTTATAAGGGTTTATAAGGGTTTAGGGTTTATAAGGGTTTAGGGTTTAGGGTTTAAAGGGTAAAGGGTTTAGGGTTTAGGGTTTAGGGGCCTGAGCTAGGGCTTATTCGGGATCTGGAGTTAAGGGCCAAAAGGGCTCTGGAGTTTGGAGGAGTTTCCAAATGTCTCGGGAGACTGAAAGAAGCTGAAGCAGGCGACAAAGGACCCTCCCATACTATTATGGGGGCTCCTTACTATTATGATAGTATAATATACCACAAATCCCTTTTCTAAGTATTAAGGCCCCTATATTAGCTTCTGCAACTGAAGCTTCTCGCTGTCCGGGCATCGGACTCTCGGGGGCTTCGGCATCCGGCCCTAATTCGCGGAGCTACGCAAAGTGAGATTTGGGAGTTTCCCCAAAAGGGGAACCCTCGGCATCTAAGTAGCCCAAAAGCCTTATATAGTATGGTCTTTGGGCCCAAGCCTTAATATATGAGTCAATTTAGGGTTTGGGCCTTTTGGTACCCTTGTAGACTCCTTAAAATCGCAGGATCCTTGTTCTAAGGACCCCCAAAACAAGGTACCCCTAATTTCCGGGTTTAGGGTTTAGAGTGTAGGGTTAGCCAAGAAGGCCGGCCCTGTCTGACCAGGATAAGGCTCGGGGCTTGGAAGGTTTCAGAGGTCCCTGTCTTAACTTCAACCCTTCCTGGCTTCTTGTTGAGAAGGAACCTGTAAGGGATCCTTTAAGGGTTTCCTTTAAGGGTCTGGGTTCTTGTTAAGGTATTTACTGTAAGTTGCCACAATAGGAACCTAATACGGTTTCCTTTTCATGGTAACTTAAAATAAGCCCCGTAACAAGAACCCAGCTTTCCCGCCCTTTCCCGAGTCCCCGGCTCCCGGTAAGCCTTCCCACTTGACCTGTTGCTCTGCGGTCTCAAAGCTTTGCAAAGCTTTGTGGTTTCGGAGACCCTGATCCCTACGCAAGGCTTAGGGCTTCGAAGGGGCGTGTGTGTTTTCAGGTATTTTTTTTGTGTATTTTGTTATGTTTCGTCCGTTTTCTTGGTTTTTGCTAGGGAAAACACTATTTTCTTACGGGTTCTCTGTCTTTTCCTACGGATTTCGTGTCATTTCCTTAAGCTTTTTTTAGTTTTCCGTAGGGAATTTTCCTACGGCTTCCGTGTCATTTCCTTAGGTTTTCAGAAGGAAAACATACGTTACCTTGGTTATTCCCCGGGAAAATCCGATTTTCCTGATTCTCACAAGGAAAACATACGTTACCTTGGTTATTCCTCGGTTTCCCTGACATTTCCGCATTTTGGACGGATTTCGTGTTCTTGTTGTTGTTGTTGTCGTTGTTGTTGTTGATGTTTTTGTAGCTGCTGGTGTTGTTGTTGTTGTTGCTATTATTATTGTTGTTGTTGTCGCTGTAGTTGTAGTTGTAGTGGTAGTAGTAGTAGTAGTAGTAGTAGTAGTAGTAGTAGTAGTAGTAGTAGTAGTAGTAGTAGTAGGAGTAGTAGTAGTTGTTGTTGTTATTGATGCTATTGTTATTGTTGTTGTTGTTGTTGGTGGTGTTGGTGTTGGTGGTGTTGGTGTTGGTGCTGGTGTTGGTGTTGGTGTTGGTGGTGATGTTGTTGTTGTTGTTGTTGCTAATGTAATCCTTGCTGTTGTTGTTGTTGATGTTGTTCTTGTTGTTGTTGTTCTTGTTATTGTTATTGTTATTGTTGTTGTTATTGTTGTTGTTGTTCTTGTTCTTGTTCTTGTTACTGTTACTGTTCTTGTTCTTGTTACTGCCTGTTGTTGTTGTTGTTGGTGGTGTTGTTGCTGTTGGTGTTGTTGTTGGTGTTGGTCTTGGTGCTGGTGCTGGTGTTGGTGTGCGTGTTGGTGTTGGTGTTGTAATCCTCGTTGTTGTTACTGTTGATGGTTTTGTTTTTGTTGTGTTGTTGTTGTTGTTGATGGTGCTGTCGCTGCTGTCGTTGTTCTCGTTGTCGTTGTCGTTGTTGTGGTTGTGGTTGTTGTGGTTGTTGTTGTTGTGGTGGTGGTGGTGGTGGTGGTGGTGACCTTGTTCTTGCTATTATTGTTGTTGTTGTTGTTAATGGTGCTGTTGTTGTTGTTGCGCTCCCGTGTCATTTCCTTAGGTTTGCAGCAGGTAAACATACGTTACCTGTTGCCTTGGTTATTACTCGGGAAAATCCGATTTTCCTGACATTTTCGCATTTTGGACGGATTTCGTGCTGTTCTTGTTGATGTTGTTGTTGCTGCTGGTGTTGTTGTTGTTATTATTGTTGTTGTCGTTGTCGTTGTCCTTGTCGTTGTAGTTGTAGTTGTAGTTGTTGTTGTTGGTGTTGATGTTCCTGTTGTTGCTGTTGTTGGTGTTGTTGTTGGTGGTGCTGGTGTTGGTGTTCGTGTTGTGTCGGTGTTGCTGCTAATGTAAACCTTGTGGTTGTTGTTGATGATGATTCTGTTGCTGCTGTCGTTGTTGTCGTTGTCGTTGTCGTTGTCGTTGCTGTGGCTGTGGTTGTTGTTGTTGTGGTTTTTGTTGTGGTGGTGGTGGTGACCTTGTTCTTCTTGTTGTTGTTAATGGTGCTGGTGTTGTTGTTTTTGCTGTTGGTGGTGTCGTTGTTGTTGCTGTTGTTGCTGTTGTTGTTTTGTCGTTGTTGTCGTTGCTGTTGGTATAGTGGTGGTTTTTGGTTCCTTGCTTCCTTCCTTCCTTCCTTCCTTCCTCCTTCCTTGTTTCCTTGCTTTCTTCCTTCCTTCCTTCCCTCCTTCCTTCCTTCCTGCGTTTCCTTCGCTTCAAGAAAAACATGGGAATAAAGGTTTTCTTAGGAAAACCTAAGGACATGGCACGGAGTCCATCCAAGATGTAAGGAACATGGTGTCTTCCAAGGAAAAACAAAGAAAACGTACCAAAAACAAATAACAAAAAAAATACCCAAAAAAAAAGGCCCTCCGTTTCGAAGGTCATCCTCCCCCAACACCCATATGCAACCCATCAGCCCCCATCTCAACATGCATTATATGCGCAGTGCTGCTCTGCGAGGGTCAGGATTTGGGTAGTTCTCTAAATTAGCCTAAAGGTCCAAGTACCTAATGATCATATACTGTACCAAATATATTAGACCTGGACATTTACTATCAGAAACCCACATACCTGCCTATTGGGTCTGTGGGCCTGTATATAAGCACCCTTTCAAAAGCCTACAAATCCGAATAGATCCCTTATGGAACCCGTCTGGGACTCCCTTATTCTTGGTCCTCTGGACCCTTACCCTAAGGCTCTAGGGACTCATATATTAAGGCTTTTGGCCCCATAGACCATACCATATATGGCTTTTGGGCTATTTTGACCCTTAGGGTTAGGGTTAGGGTTAGGGTCAAGGTCACTCTAATTTAGAGAACTACCGATTGGAGCCTGGACCGAAGGTGTAGAATTTAGTTTCTCGACGTTGGGGAGCGGGTCCTTGTGAATCCAAAGGATTTATGGTTTAGGGGCTTAGGGTTTAGGGTTTAGGAGTTTAGGGTGTAGGGGTTTAGGGTTTAGGGTCAGATTCGGGAAACCTGGAACGAAATTCAGATTCAAACGGGCTTGATATGTAGGTCGATGCACCATCGATAATAATGACAATAGTAGGAACAACAATAGTCATCATCATCATGCCAAAAACACTAATACTCGTAATAAGAACAGGAATAACAGTTAAAAACACAATGTAGTAGAAACAATAGTCATCATCATCATAGTAATAATACTCATACTCGTAACAACAATATGTTTAGCTCTTTTCAACTCCCAGGAATTGATCGGTTGGCCGTGTCAAAGCGTTTGACAAAGGCTCGGAAATAAGATCCTCCTTGGCGCAATGGATACACATACGTAAAATGGCGTAAGGCCTACCTAGAATGAGGCCTGATGCTGCTTCATACATCGGATCGTGGCATTTTCGATAGTTGCGATTTGGGCTTCCCTTTCTGATTCTGGAGTCTGAAATACGCCCCGAATTCAATGCCCCAAGCCCTAAATCCCGAATCCTCTGCCCTAAACCGTAGGTTTTGCAGGTTTTGGAGTTTAAAGGGGTCCTGTAAACCAACCGTATGTTCTGGTCAGGATTCCCTAGGTACCTGGTAGGCCCGAGGGAGTTAGTAAGTCGGTTATACGAAGGCTTATAGTCCCATTTAGGGTACTTGCAGCTCTACTTATAACCCAGAGGGTCCCACATACACTACCATTATGGAATTAGGTCCCCAAAACCAAAATAGGGATGGTTTTTTGGGGGCCTAATTCCATAGTTAGGGTATATGGACCCTCTGGGTAACAAAACCTACTTACTAAGTTTGTCGGGCCTCGAGGTAAATATATCAACTCCAATAGAACTCCTTTGGAACCCTTCTAGAAACCCGTAAGAGGACCCTGTAAAGGAACCCTTAAAAGGAACCCTCAAGGGAATCCTTGAAAGGAACCCTACATGCCCAAACCAATCCGAGAGGCGCCCAAGAAGGGAAGCAGGCGCTCGACCACGCCTCGCTGACCACGCCTTGGAATGCGGGTTTAGGGTTCAGGGTTTAGAGTTTAGGATTTAGGGTTTAGGATTTGAGGTTTTGGGTCTATGGTTTAGGGTTTAGGGGTTTAGGGGTTTAGGGGTTACGGTTTATAGGGTTCACGGCTTCAAGGCTGAGGGACCTGGTAAGGGGGACACTGGGGCACTTATGGCATCCACCATAGCCTGTTCGCGTCTTGGTCCCCTGCTCCTTTTGCAGCAGGTTTAGGGTTTAGGGTTTAGGGTTTAGGGTTCTTTGGTTAGTAGGGAATGGAGGAATGGGGTACAATTACAACTACTATTACTACCACTCTTCCATTCCCTACTAACCAAAGGTAGGTTTAGTAGGCCCCTTGGTCCATGCCTATCTTGAGCTTGAGGGAAACAGTGAAAAGTGGGGCTTCCAGATGTAGTTTACTGGGCATATCATCATAACCAAACATCACTGAACCTACCTTTGGTTAGTAGGGAATGGAAGAATGGTAGTATTAGTAGTTATAATTGTACCCCATTCCTCCATTCCCTGCTAACCAAAGGTAAGTGAAAGTCCTGCTGCAAACCCTAAACCCTAAACGCCTACACCCTAAACCCTAAACCCTTAACCTGCTGCAAACCCCTAAGCCGATAGGCTTTGGGGCTTAGGGTTGAGGATTTAGGGTGAATTCTGTCGTAACACCTACTTGTCGGGTATCATGGGGAACCAAAGGTTAACCTTTTTTCATAATATAAGGATTATATAGGGATTGTACCACCCCAAAAGGTTACAGGTTACCTACTCTACTACTAGGAACAGTCTCAACCCGAAGCTGCACCCGGGCACCCCAAGGTATGCTAAAAAAACATCCCTGACGCTTGTCATGGGCTTTCGGGACGAGGATGGACGAGGTGAATCCCGGTTAAATCTAGGGGCCTTGCACAGTAGAGCAAGGTTTCGGGGTATGGTATACTATACATATAATATGTGAAGGATCGCAAACAACACCGGCGAATAAAATGATTCAGGCATTTATACTCGGGTTTAGGGTTTGGGGTTTCGGATAACAAAAACCTGGAGCTTCGAAGCCCCGAGGCTTTAGGAAGCTTTGGTTTAGCGTTTAAAATTTAGGGCTCAAGCTGGTCGGTAACCTGAACCCCAAATAACCTACCTTTGTAAGGGCACATATCAGGGAAATCTTGATAAGGAGCCCTTACAAGGCAGCTTTTGAAGGGTCCAGGCAGGACGGATCACCAGGGCACGTTGCAACATGAAGCTATGTAGACTATAAACCATCAACCCGAAACCCGTATTTTGGCGCCTTGAGTAAATTAAGAGTACACCCAAAGGCTCCTAATTCCATAATGGTAGTATATACAGTATAGATGGGAGTTTCCGATATTTAGGGGTACCTTATTTGGGGGCCCTTATAATAAGGATCCTACTATTTAGGGTGCTATATTAGGGTCCCCTATTTTCGGAAACTCCCATATGGTGCCTCTAGGACAAGTATAGTTAGGAGCCCTCAGGAACATGTTACAAGTCTGCTAACCATTTAGGACTTTATTAAACCATGAATCGGTTCCCTAAAACCTAAACCCTACACCCTTAAGCATAAACCCTAAGCCCAAAGCTCCAAGCCCCGAAACCCTAAACCCTAAACCTTAACCCCGCAACCCCAAACCCTAAACCCTAACCCCGAAACCCTAGACCCAAACTCCAAAACCCTGAGCCCTGACTTTGAATCGATTCTGGCCCACTGCTTCAGATCTCAGCCACCAATCTTTGCGAGCAGAAGCCCTAAGCACGAAAGTTGAAGCATGTGCTATGGGCTTACGGTTTAGAGTTGAAGACTTAGGGCTTAGGATGGTTTAGGGCTTAGGGTTTGGAGTTAGGCGTGTTTAAGTTGGGGTGGAGCGGTTTAGAGTGTCGGGCTGAGGGTATAAGGATTTGGGTTCAGGGGTCTGGTCTGAGGGGTTTAGGCTCAGGGTAAGGTTTGGGGATATTCTAGGCACCTAAGCAAGTGCATGCCACCACCTACGGTAAACCCCATAAAGTTGGAAACGGGATTAAGGCCAAATAGTGCTGGGATTCCCTATACATTACTCTTAAGGATTGAGGCTATGGTCGAAGGCCCCATAAACCACAGCGTTTCGGGTTTAGGGTTCTATTCCGACAAGTCGGGAGATCCAAAAACCGACGAATCCCACATTCCCAAGACTGTCAGCCTAGGGTTTAGGGTTTAGGGATCTAGGGTTTAGGGTTTAGGGTGACCGAGCAACTCGCAGATGAAAGCAAGAGCTTCTATACTGCCTATGGTCTCAGTCGTGGTTCCTTTCTAGGTCCCCTTCTATGATCCCAAAGAAAATTTGGATACATGCAATGGAGACCATCCGTGCATTGGAATCCGGGAACTTATCAGGAAAATGGAATAACATGAACTAGGTAAACCCGAAAGCCTTTTCAAACTCCTGAACCCCTAAACCTTTGAGCAATGTTAAGTAGCTGCTCAGTGAGCTATAAGTATCTACTTAGCAAGCCCCCAAACGCCAAGCAAGCCTCCTAAAGCCGCAGGGATAAAGCCCCTACAGTACTACAGTAACGCATCTGGAACCGTTATCCCATACATCCTATACCATAGGTTAGAAACGCTAAAGTCCAGACCCTAAACCCCGTAGACCGTAGCCGTGAACAGTAAACCAATGCCGTATAAAACTTCATGTGGGCAGTTCTCTAAATTAGGGTTCCCTATTCGGTCCCCCAAATAGTACGGCACTCTTTTAAAAGGACCCTGAAAGGCGACACTCATGTAAAGAACTACACACGCACCCCTAAACCCTAAGCCCCAAACCCTAAACCCTCAACCCTAAACCCCAAACCCTAAACCCTAAACCCTTCACCCTAAACCCCAACCCTAAACCCTAAACCCTAAAATCCCTAAGCCCTTTATTGGCCAAAAGTCCGGAAAGGCCGGTGAGCCGGTTGTCAGGGTTACAATGACGGCTAATGTGGAGGCCTTATTAGTTAGAATCATCCTTTAGGCTCCCTTTATAGTATATTCATAATAAGGAACCCTTAGGAATAATATTTGTCATTAATTGGGGCTTCTATATTACTCTCAGGCAAGGCCTCTCTACAGCTTCTTTTACAAGGAGTTTCCTCTTAGGTGTGGTTAAGGGGCTTTTGGGTTCAGGGTTTCGAGTTCAGGGGACTTTTGGGGGTAGGGTTTCGGGTTTATGGGCTTTGGGGTTCAGGGTTTCGAGTTCAGGAGACTTGCGGGGATAGGCCCTAAACCCTGAACCCTAAACCGCTAGGGTTTAGCGTTTAGCGTTTAGGGGGTTTAGGGGAGGGATTAGGGGTTCAGGGGTTTAGGGGTTTAGGGTTTGAGTTTAGCGCTTAGCGTCTAGGGGGTTTAGGGTTTGGGGGTTTTGGGGGTTGTGGGGTTTAGGGCCTCAGCTTGCCATCCAGCTCTCGTCTGCGCTCAGGAAGCCATCTTCTCTAGGTGTCTCCGCCTCCTCACACGGACTTTGAGGTTTTGTTAGGGTTTGGGGCTTAGGGCTTCGAGTTTTGGGCTTTGCGTTTTCGAGTTCTTGTTGGGGCTTTGGGGTTTCGAACTTCGGGTTTTAGGGTTTGGGTTTTTTCAGTTTTGAGCTTTGGGTTTTCACGGTGTGCTTCAGGAGTTAGAAACCGTGGGGAATTGGCGGTTAAAGTATCGCCGAAGTAGGACGCCCGCACTTCATTTACTCACACAGATCCATGATGCTTCAAGTACCGCCTTCAAACCCGGACTCACCAATACCCTAAACCCTAAACCCTAAACCCTAAACCCTAAGCCCTAAACCCCTAAACCCTAAACCCCTAAACCCCTAAACCCTAAACCCTAAACCCTAAACCCCTAAACTTTAAACCGCTGGCATCCCACGATAGACTAGGATCCGGATGAGGGTTTGGTTTAGGGCTCCAGGCTCCCAAGCCTTACAAGCCCCTTGTAAAGCACTGTTTAAGGCTTCGGATCTGTAGGCGGCTCCTACATTGAAACCGTAAACCCAGAACCGCACTGTCCAAAAAGTCTCTTTAAGGTTTGCTATATATATCTGCGTGCTAACCAGACAATAAAGGCCTATGACGGGCTTAGGGTTGAGGGTGAGGGGCTTAAGCCATGACAACTTTGTCTTGAGAAACCCTATACCCCAAACCCTAAACCTAACTAAGAAACTCCCACCCGACTACTTGGCCCTTTGATACCTCCAGGGAGAGGAGGATCGTCTGATCGTGCGCTGCCCCAAGCCCTGGCGAAGCATCAGGCCAAGTGCTGCGGGTTTAGAAGGACTAAGCCTGAGCCCTGAACCCTAACCCTAGACCCTACACCCCTAAACCCCTAAACCCTAAACCCCTAAACCCCTAAACCCCAAATCCCTAGAACCTGAACCCTTAGGGGGTGCCTTGTAAGCGAAAGTCCCGGGTTAGGCACGATTTAGGGTTTCAGGCACTGAGCTCTTGGGGTTGGAGGGCTCACGGTTTGGGCTTAGGTTTTGGGTTCAGGGTTTGGCAGTTAAAGCGAGTTCAGGGATTTAGCATCACAGAGCATCAAGTCTGGGTTCCGGGATCTTAGAGATGCTCTACAAAAAGAGGAGAGTCTACTTGGAGGCACAGAGGACGTATACCCGACTTACTAAGTCCCCTAAACCTCTAAGTAGCACCATACGGCCCTGTCAGGGTTGGAAAACCCCAGGAGCTGAATTGCAAAAATCCTAAACTCTCTCAGCCCTTGGGCCTCAGACTGAGGGTTTAGGGTTTAGGGTTTAGGGGGTCCTGAACCTTAATCTAGACACTTGGGTTTTCGATAGTCGTTATTTTAGGAGAGTATACGATTATGAGGCATTTGGACACTTCGGGTTACCTTGCAAGAGCAAAAAACGACCCCACTATATAACCCCAATCTGTCTGAATCTTTGCAGGGCTGAGCGGTTCAGCCGTAAGCCTAAACCTCAAATCCTGAGACCCAGTACAAGGCAAACTAACCCAAGAGCTCCAGAACCTTAAACCCTAAAGGCCACAACAGCCCCTACCTAGAGGCTCATACCCTACCCCTTTTTAGGGGGCCTACTTTTAAGACTTTAAGATAGCAGATCCTAACCATAAAACTAGGTATCCTAAAAAAGGGGCAGGGTATGAGCCTCTAGGTAGACCCTTAGGGCTTTGGGTTTAGGGTTTAGGGTTTAGACCCTTAACCCTGAAAAATAAAATGTCCCTGCAGGCCTTTCGTGATGGGCAGCCCTTTTCCAAGCAGCTCCTGCAAAGGTTCCAAAGGCTATCAGGAAAGACTAACCCTAAGGGTCCAAGTAGTCCTTATGTATGGTGTTTGGGCCCTTAGGGAAATTAAACCACCATCAAGCCTGGCCTATAACCACAAAGAAGGTGCGGATTTATTGTTCGGGTGTCGGCGTTAGGGCTTTGGCTTTGGGGCTTACGAGGTTTAGGTGTTGAATTTAGGACTCCTGTTTTGGATCGTTTCAGGGTTCGGGTGAAGGAGAATGAGGTTTAGGGCCAGGGGTTCAAGGGGTCTAAAAGCGCAGGGGTCAATTTTTGACGCTAAGGAGTTCTGATTTAGTCTCCTGACCCAAAAACCTACTGTAAGCAATGCTTCAGGGGTTTAGATGGGTGAGGGATGACGCGATTCGGCTCCTCCATCATCTAGCACCGCCGAGACTCCGAAATCCCCTACCACAGCAACACGCCTTAAAGTATAGAACAATCATCGTTTCTATAAGGGTTCGGGATTTAGGGTCTAAGGTCTAGGGTGGGAGGTCTTAGGGCTTACGGTATGTGTAGGGTTCCTATGAAGTTTCTTCTGTGGGGTTCTAGGTTTGGGGTTTTGGGTTGCGGCCAAGGATCTAACAGAATCTAGCATTGGCGTGTCCTGGTCTTGGCAGTTTGGACTAAACCCTGAACCCTGAACCCTAAAACCCTGAAGGCCCTAAAGCCTAAACCCCTAAACCCTCAACCCTAAACTGCCCTAAACTCTAAACCTTGAGGGCCTGCAAGCTGATACGCCCAAGCAGGACGCCGTGCCCGGTAACATAGGCGCAGTCCTGCGACAGCATCACCTATGCTAACCCTAAACCCTATAAACCCTAAATCGTGGACCTATGCTAATGCTACTATCCAAAGTGGCTTGCCCTTGCCAGCACCCATTGACGCTCCTTTTTGCTATCCCATCCTGTAGTACAAACTGCGACCAACTCGGTTTTAGGGTTCAGGGTTTGGCATTGGAGGCTTCGTGTTGATGATAATTCAAACTCCAGCAGGAAAATTCAGAAGAGGTTGTGAAAGGCAAAAACTCGGCAACAAGCATCGGCTCCTGAACACCTTCGCACAAGGGCCGGGAAATAAGAGCAGCTGCAGGGCTGTTTCACACGATGGCATAATGCTGGTAAGGGGGCAGACATATGCAGTTGTTCAGGGTTTCAAACTTTCCTCAAAATTCCTCAAAGCCCACACGCTCTAGATGTCAGTGTCGTAGACGACCCTTCAACAAACCCAGGATCTCAGTGCATCTTGAGCACCAGACCCTGGAACTCAGCTGTGAGCTCGAGTCCTTCTTCATGACCTGGCAGCGGCATGGTAGAAAGATGGTTTAGGGTTTAGGGGTTTGGGGGCAAATATTGGAAAGTCCAAAGCAAAAAGAGCCACATAAATATCAGGATCCCATATTTGGATTACAAGGCTCTTTCACCGCGGTTCCAGAAAGCTTGGGTTTATTGAATTTCCAGTCTCTAGAATTTGGTAATATCGGGGCCAAAAAATTACAACCCTGTTTGGGGGCAGATAAACGTATAGAACACTGGAACTACTTAGGCTTCTATCACAAACCCTAAACCCTCAACCCTAAACCCTAGAACTACTTAGGTGGGCAGCGCAGGTAGAACCTTGGAGCAAGGCCACACGCCCTTTGGGGGCTTCCTAGCACGCACCCCTCCTCCGCCGAACGCCGCTGATGCTGATGATGCGTGCTCTTTGGGGGCTTCTGAAACCCACTCAAAAAACTGGCAAAACATCGCCTCGCGCCGAAGGGCCGGTTGCGGGCGCCCGAGTGCTCATGATGCTCGCCGGCTGGGTTTGTGGGGCAATAACATGTCGTGGCTTTTGCTAACGCATAGCTAGATGGCTGGCCAAGCCGAGAACTCACAGGACGCAAGCGCTCGGGCTTTGTCCCCCTCATTGTGACGTAAGGTGCAAACTCACGGGCACAGCCGAGTCTCACGGTTCAGGGTTTAGGGTTCTCCTTCAACTTATAGTAACCTCATAGTAGCGAACCGCAAACCCTAAACCCTAAGCTGAAACCCTAAAGCCTACAGATTTGAGCTTCCTTCTCGGTGATTTCCTTATAGCACACACCGTCCTAACCCTCCACCTCAAGACTCCTAATCAATAAACGTAACGAGGTTTCCTTAAGGGCCGTAAGATCAGGATCCCTCTTACCATCCTGCTTTTGTAGGAGGAGTTCATTAATCAGCGGTCGACAGTAAGCCTCATGCTCCCAAAGCCCCCGCATGTCGACAGCTATCACCTCTCTGGCACACATCAAGCTCCAAACTCTCAAGCCAATATACGGATCTTCAGAATCACTAAAGGGCTTCGGGTCCTGTTGTCCTATAGTTAGATTCACTATTCCCGGGATACTATTGAGAATCCCTCCTAAACCCATGTAAAAGCCTATAAAAACCTTTCAGGGCACATTACTACGAATTTTTCTTAAAGCCTTGAAGATTCTTTGACCTTAAAGACTCAGCCCGCTTATATTGGAGGCTTCGTCTTGGGAGTTTTGGAAACCGCGGCGCCTGGCCTAAACCCTAAACCCTAAATCCTAAGCCCTAAACCCTAAGCCCTAAAACCCTAAACCCTAAACCCTAAACCCTAAGCCCTAAACCCTAAACCCTAAACCCTAAACCCTAAGCCCTAAGCCCTAAACCCTGGCCTTCAGCATCACGTAGAGCTCCTGTGCGGTGGCCAGCGGGTCCACCGACAGCGGAACCGGATCGGCAAGGAGATGATTGTCTCCTCCGTTTATGGTTGTCTAGGGTTTAGGGTTTCCGGATCTTCTGCGATTTGGGCGGGCATTCGTGGCTGCAAAAGAGCAATCTGTTGAGCGGATCTCGTTCTCAATCTAGTCTCGTGGTTCTGGACAGAGACTGTCAGCAAACCAAAGCTGTAGTAGCAATCTGGAAAGACGTCTTGTGTTGTTGCTCATGCAACAACACCAGACGTCTTTCCAGATTGCTACTAAAACAAGCCCCTCAACACCAAAACCCCTAAACCCTAAACCTTAACACCCTAAACCCCTACGCCCTAAACCCTAAAACCCCTAAAACCTAAAGCCCCCAAACCCTTGGACCCCAAAGCCCGAGGCACTTAAAGGAACCATTAAATTAAAGGAACCCCTTCAAATCCCTCAAAGGATCCCTTAAACCCTAAGCCCTACAACCCCTAAACCCTAAACCCTAACCCTATCCCTAAACCCTAAGGCCTAGGGAACCCTAAAGCCCCCTAAGCCCCCAGAAAGCCCTAAACCCCAAAGCCCTAGACCCTTAAAGGAACCCCTGCAGATTCCTTAAAGGGAACCCTTAAAGTCCTAAAGCCCCAAAGCCCTGTCCTGGCCAGCGCATCTGCATAAGGTCTGCCTGGCGGAGTACGGAAGGCGGATGACTCCTAGAAATGGGTTGAGGCCTGCGGGGTTCCTTTAAAGGGATCTGTAGGGGTTCCTTTAAAGGATCCATAAGCGTAACAGAAGGGTCGAGGTTTTGGGGGATTTTTTGGGGTTTAGGGTTTAAGCTTTAGGGTTTAGGGTTGAGGTTTCTTTTGGGGGGTTCATGGTGTAAGGCTTTGGTAGGGTTAAGTTTAGGGTTAGGGTTTAGGGCTTTGGGGTTTAGGACTTCGGGCTCCAAGATACCGACAAAAGAGATTCATGTCTCCACACCACAACGTCCTCACAACGAGCACCCTGCAAGTCCAATCTCGAGCCCTACTTGGAGGCCCAGGGAACCTAGTAAGTCGGCTAAAAGTAGGGTTAAAAATTGGGATAACCCCATTTAGGGTACTTACAACTCGACTTACAACCCACTTACTAAGTCCCCTGGGCCTCTAAGTACCATAATGAGAACCCTTATAGAATCCTTATAGAAACCCTTAAAGGACCTCAAGGAACCCTTTAAAGGAACCCTTCAGTCCCTACTTCCCCTGGGCCTCTAGGCAGACCCCCGACCGAAACAAATGCACCGCACAGCTCATCTTCGGAGCCTCCTCATCGATCTGCTTGTCCTGCTCAGATCTTGGTTTAGGGTTTAGGGTTTAGGGTTTAGGGTTTAGGGTTAAGTTTAGGGTTAGGGCTTTGGGGTTTAGGGTTAAGTCTAGGGTTAGGGTTTAGGGTTTTGGGGTTTAGGGTTTAGGGTTGAGGGTTTAGGGTGCGGGGTTTAGGGTTTAAAGTTTAAGGTGCTCAGATCTTGGCTTAAGGTTGAGGGTTTAGGGTGCGGGGCTTAGGGTTTAGGGTGCTCAGATCAGCTGAACTTGTGACGTGGACTTCTCTGCTACATCACCAGCAAAAGGAGCTACCTACCACTGAATTTGTATCAAAAGGAACGGTTTAAGACTGGAGACTTCCAAGCTAGTATATGAATTCGCATGGCTTCATCACGGCTGCAAAGCGGGCCTTCAGACATTCCAAATCCCTTACACTTGGCATATGTAGTCCAGAAATTAGCATGGCTTCCTCACGTCACAGAATCGCATACTTACTTTCGTGCGGCAGGGTATGGAATCTAAGAGAGTTTAAGCAGTAAAATGCGGAATGCTGCTGACGGACACAAATGGCAGCACTGACAGATGCTCTTTGCAGGGCCATTAACATGCAAAAGTTGAGGCTTAGGGCTTAACGGGCTCATTTAGGGTGTAGGGCTTCTGGTTACGGGCCTACGGCTTCTTCTTATCATCTTGGATCGCACTTTCCAACAAGACAAATCGGGAGCCTGGTTGCTACGGCAACTTTGAGATCTTGCTTGTAAGTCCCCGGGCCGTAACTATCTTACGGACTAGTATGACCTGTGACCAGAAGGGAATAAATACCACGAGTTCTTCAGGCCGCGATACTTGCGCGACGCGACGGCAGGCCTCCAGCTGTCGCCGAACCTCCTCCAAGGCCTCACGCGTGACAGCGCCAAGGAGGATGCCTGCAGCAAATCGTTTGTAGCCCTAAGGGTCCAAGTACCCCATAATTCCCAATAATCATATACTCTCCCAAATATTAACCTGCATAACTACTATCCTAAACCCAAGGACCTGGGTCGTGGTTGGAGGGTTCCTTTTTAGGATTATAGCATAATGGGCCCCAAAACCCTATTCTAATTATTCAGGCCCCTATATTATGGGAAAGGGCTTAAGGTTTAATGCTCAGATTCCGTGCGGATTTGCTGTTGCTGTCTGGCTGTGCGATGCGGCGCCACGGGGATACAGTACAGGTTTTAGCGCAGAGCTCGTGGCCCAGATGTTGCTGTCAGCACGTGCTATACAACTGCAAAGGCCTGTGCATTCATTGCCGATCCTTCACTAGTACTTCAGGGATATCCCCAAACACTAAACAATAAACCCTAAATCTGTTGCATGAAAATACCAAAGGTCCCACAGCTTGGGGTCTTCAAAACACTCCAGGGGCTCGTTCATCAACAGCTTGAGACTTTCATAATCAATTTATTCAGCAATTCCCAACTCTAGGTCCTCAATCCTCAATCCTGGGCCCTAAATCCTAAACCCAAATCCCTACCCATAGGCCCCAAAGTAGTTCCATTTCGGGGTTCATATTTAGAATTCTATAGGGTAATCCCAAAAAGGACCTACTTTGGGGCCTATGGGTAAACCCGAATCCCTAAACCTCTAACCCGAAACCCTGGACTCTAAACCCTAAACCCTGAAACCCCAAAGCCCTAGAACTCTAAGCCCTAAACCCGAACCTCCCGAAGCCGAGGCCCCAAACCCCGGACCCCCCTCCCCGCCCTTTCAAGAAGCCCTGGAAAAACAAACGTTTAGGGTTTAGGGTCAGAGTTTTAAAGGAACCCACACCCAACCCAAAGGAAACGCCGTAATCACCTCAAAGGAACACCAAAGTCCACAAAGCTAAACCTGAATCCCAACCTTAACCCCTAAGCCCTAAGCCCTAACCCCAAATACTTAACCTAATCAATGAAGCCGCTCACCCGCAAGGCGTCCGAGCCGCCGTGATGTGGATGGAGCTTTTGCAGGTGGGCGTCCCTGCGAACCACCGGGAAGCTGAACCTCGCTGGAATCTATGGGCTGTTTCAAGGGGTTCTAGGGTTGTAGGGTGTAGGGTTTAGAGCTTACGGTTTAGGGGCTTGGGGGTTGAGGGATTAGAGTTTAGGGTGAAAGGTTGCAAGGCTTATGCGTTTTGAGCTGCGTTTTCAATGGTTTTGAAGGTCGCTTTGCTGGGCTAGCCGATGCTGTTTATGGTTGAAGACTCTTAAGGTTCGTTTACAGTTCCAGGGCTTGCAAGAGCGTGCCACCCTCAGGGTTCAGCTTGCACCTTGCAAGGAGGGACATAAAAGGTTTTACTACCGTAAACCCTAAATACAGGCCTTAAAGCTTTTCGCCGGCTCGGGTTTCTTTAGTCTCGGCTCTTCAACATACCGCCATAGGAGGCACTAAACCATGAAACCCATCAAACCTTAAACTTAAACCTGTAACCCAAGACCCTATATCCTAGAACCCCCAAATCCGAAACCCGTCTCAAGCACCATTTCGAGGATCGCGGACCAGTAAGTAGGATAGAAGTAGGGTCATGGTTTTAGGGTGTGTAGCGTGCAGGCTCTAAGGCTTCAGGATCACCATGCACAGCCCGCATTAGCGTAGGGGTTTAGGGTTTAGGGTAGGTACAGCTTAGGTCAACTAACAGTGAGCACAAGTTGCTGTGTGGAGGCCTAACCCAAACTGAATAAGTCCTCGGATCCGTTAAGCACGAAACCCAATTATAAGGCCCTTGTCAAACTTTACAACAGCCCATCAAAGCCCTTTTGAAACCCTTCAAAAGCTCTTGACACCTTACCATATCCTTATAGAACAAGTGACCTTTAAGGACTCCGAAACCCTGAAAGGAACGCTAAACCCTCAACCCTAAAACAGGAGCCCGAACCTCTGAACCCTTTTTAACTTACAAGGGACCCTAAATCGCAAATTAAGCCCTAAAACGAAACCAAAAGGAACCCAAAACCTTAAACCCTGAGTGTTAAACCTCCAAAGGAAACCCAAAGCCTAAAAACCTAAACCCCAACGGCACCCTAAACCCTAAAAATCCCTAGACCCAATAAGGAACCCTACCTAGTCCCCCCAACTACCATCTGATATACCCGAAATACCCACTACTAAGGACCATGAGGGCTCCATTAAGGGGTACTTGGGGGGTCCTGGTACAACCTCAAGCTCCCAGAGCCTCCAGAACCCCTTAATGATGGAATATACCTTAAAGCATATTATGGATCCTACTGTACTTTAAGGGATATGAGAGTGTCCGAAAATAGGGGACCCCAATATAGTCCCCTAAATGGTAGGATCCTTGTTATAAGGACCGCAGAATAAGTTACCCCTAATTTTCGGAACCTCTAAACCCTAAACCCTTTCTAGAACCCTTATAGATACCTCTCAGGAACCCTTGAAGGATCCCTTTAAAGGTACCCCTAAGTTTCGCCCAATTCAGGAGTTTTGGAGGTTCTGGGTTAATCGATATGTTCTGAGGCACCCGCTGCTGCGGCTTCAAGGCCAAGGCTTCGCTAGCGCCGCGGCCTTCTTTGAACTTACGGTACTCGACGTGGGCATTTTGCTGCTTTTTTTTACCCTTAAGGGTTTAGGGTTTAGGGTTTAGGGGTTGGGGTTTTAGGTTTAGGGTTTCCTTGGATTCTGGGTCTTTTTGGGGGTTTGGGGGTTTAGAGGTTGGGATTCAGGGTTTAGGGGCTTCTTTGGATTCTGGGTCGTTTGTTGATTTATGGCTTAAGGTGCAGGCTTGGGGTTTAGGCTGTAGGATACAGTAGGCAGATAGAGGTTGAGGTAATTATTACAGGGAATAGGGTTCCTTTAAGGGCTCCTTTAAGGGATACTCTAAGGGTTACTATATATTGTGTTCAGGGCTTCTTTAGACGCTGTTTCTTTGGGTGTTTTAGGGCGTCTTTGGATCCTGTGGCTGCTTGCTAACTTTTAACTTAGTTGTCCAATAGTCTAGGGGAACTAAAGGTTAACTAAATTAACCCTTGGGACTATATAGGGTTTAATATAGTACCCCAAAAGATTAAAGGCGACCTACTCTAGTACTAGGTTACTTTGCCAGGGATTTAGGCTTCTAGGTGCGAGGCTTTCGTGCTTCGGGAATGTAAGACTTAGGTATCAAGTCTTCGGGTGTTTGGGTTCAGGCATTGAGCATAAATGGCTTAGACTTTAATGCATCTGTCTTTCGATGTCTTCTTAATTAGGATGCTTATGTGCTTTTGGCGGGTCCCTGGTCTCCTTAGACTCTTCTACCATGATGGTTTGGTGTCTTTGTGGGCCAGGGTTTAGGGTTTAGGGTTTAGGGGGGTGCGGTTTGGTGCTGCGGCACACTCTAGCAGACAGGATTCCATAGACTACAAGGGCCTTTGCTGGCATGCTTGACATGCTTCGATATCGTGCAATGATGTGCAATAGCTCTGAAGCACGTACTACAACGCTAATCTTTCGGGTATCTTGGGACATGACATCAGAAAATTCACGAAACCCTACATAGGCCCCGAACGGTCAAATCCTTGTATATAGAGAGCCGTAAATAACCAAACCCTTAAGATTGAAACCCCCTTTTGGGGGGACCATAAAGGCCTAAACCCTAAGGTCACCCAAACCCAAACGAAACCCCAAACCCGGGACCCCGAGCCCCAAACCCTAGCATCACCCTAAACCCTAAACCCTCTTTCGCCGAGGTTCCCCCAAACCCGGGACCCTGAGCCCTAAACCCTAACATTACCCTAAACCCTAAACCCTCTTTCGCCGAGGTTCAGCTAATTCTCTCTTCCAGCGACGGGAACTCCGTGTACGCCTGGCCAGGTCAATCATGTTCGCGGGGTCGGGCGTTACAGAGTTTTGGGTTTAGGGCTTGGGTCTTAGGGCTGAGCGTTTAGGGTCTTTTTTGAGGGGCCTATAAAGTTAGAGTCTGGGGTATGGGGCTTTCGGGTTTAAAGGGTCCGCGGTTTGATTTAGGCTTTCGGCATCGGCTCACCTTGATATGGGAGTTTCCGAAAATTAGGGGTACCTTCTTCTGGGGTCCTTATAATAAGGATCCTACTATTTTTAAGGTAATATAAGAGGGTCCCCTATTTTCGGAAACACCCATATGGGCAGCGGGGAGCCTCCCCTGTAGAAGGGGTGGGAGGGCGGCAAGCTTACGGTAAAGCCCATTCTGGGCTCTTGTAGCCTCAGGGCCAGGTCTGGTTGGCCTTTATAGGGGTTTAGGGCCTACTTTGGACTGGCCTTTAGGGTTTACAGTAATCCCCATAAAGTTGGAAACCAGATTAAGGCCAAATACTGCTGGGATTCTCTATACATTACTCTTCAGGATTGAGGCTATTGGGTTTCCAACTTTTTGGCTTCTACTGTAGGCTGGCTGGCCTCTCGAAACTGTCGGGTTTTCTTGGGCTGTTGGGGCCGATTCTGGTTTGCCTTCAGGGTGTAGGGCCTGCTCTGGGCTGATCTGTAGGCTATTCTGGGCGGCATCAGAGTGTTTAACGATTATGGTGGTATCATTTTTGGGCCTATTTTGGGTTGCAGCATAGATTTTAGAGGCCTGTTCTGGGCCGGCCTCCTCCGCCTGCTTGCACTTTGAGCAACTGTGCGGTGCGTGGCAGTCAGAAGAGGCTGGGGTGCGGAGCGGTTTGTTGCATGGCCCCCAGCCAAACTTGCACTGGTATTCACACTTTGCAGCGCACTTACTGACGCCACGGTCAGTAGCAGGGCCGTGCTTCACCGTTCGGTGCGGTGACCCAACGGACTTCCTGCACTGCTGACACCTCAACGCTGAGTCTTTTGGTGCAGGACAGGCGGGGCGATATGAGCAACTCTATACCATAAACGTCCAAGTGCCTAATAATCATATACTGTCTCAAACATTACGCCCTAACCCTAAACCCTAAATAACTACTATCCTAAGCCAAAGTACGTTACTGCTGGGTCCTTTCGACCCCTACGGAACCTGAAACCCTACCACCTAGAACCGGCTCGAAGGAGCTGCCCGATCCAAAGAACATTGTGGGCTTAGGGGTTAGGAGTCTAGGCTTTAGGGTTCAGGGCTTTAGGGGTTAGGAGTCTCGGCGTTAGGGTTCAGGGGTTTAGGGGTTTTAGGGGTTTAGGGGTTTAGGGGTTTAGGGTTTAGGGTTTAGGGTTTAAGGTTTAGGGTTTAGGGTTTAGGGTTTTAGGGTTTAAGGGTTTAGGGTTTGACCCACGGCCGCGGCACTCAGACACCCCCTGAACCTTGAACCCTGATGTAGAGGCCTCGATTCTCAGAATAAGCCTCCGGGCTCCTTTATACTAGGATTACAACAAGGAGCCATCAGAAACAAGATCTGCAACTATATAGCTTACTTCTATATTACTTGCTATGAAAACTTCACTCAGGGCTGGTATGCGTTGAAGGGCACATGGACCTGGGATCAACAAGTCACCTGATCCTTCAAGCCTTAAAAGAATCCGCATGCCCCAAACCTAGACCATAGTCGAAACCTCAACCCTTCTATCCCAAAACATAAACTCTCAACCCCGACATGCCATCGCTCAAAACCCTGAACTCTCGACTCTAAACTCCTCAACCCTCAGAACCTTGGGCTTCACCCTGAGGGCTATAGGGTCTATACCCTATCCCCTTAAGTCCTAAACTCTCAGCCCGACCCCGCGCAAGGCAATGCCTGCATCAGCTCAAACGCCGGCTCCTGTCTTTCTCAAAAATCGGCGGTTTAGGGTTTAGGGCTTAGGGTTTAGGGCTTAGGGTGTATGAAGTGTTGACAAGGTCCCAGAGACTCCAAAACCCTTTGATTAAGAAATAAACGTTAGGGCTCCTTCAAGGGATCTATAAGGGTTCTATGAGGGAATCAAGGAATATAATTAAAGTAGGATCCCTAATATGGTTTGAGGAATATTCCTTAATTAAGGGATAGTGGAGTCTCCGGGGTTCCATGAGGCCATCAGCACGAGACCCTTTACAGCATCTTTCAAGGACTGGAAACAGGGCCGAGGGTCCAGAACCCTAAAGTTCTACTGGTCGATACTTGGAGGCCCCGGGGACTTAGTAAGTCGGTTATAAGTAGGAATAGAACTCCATTTAGGGGACTTATAACTCTACTTATGTCCCCTGGGCCTCCAAGTATAGGGTTTAGGGTTTGAGGGTGAGGGTTGACAGCTATCCCCTTCTAGTCCCTAGATAATTCTACAAATCGATATACCCCAAAACGCTCAACCCCATACTCTACTGGTTCAGGCCCCTATCTTGTGTGTGCGAGTTTAAGTTCGTTGGAGTTTCGGCGTGGGAATGGGGATCTGTTTGGAGTTTGGGGGTTTGGGTTTGGGGGTTTGGGGGTTGAGGGCTTGGATTTTAGGAGTGTAGGGTTTAGGGTTCGGCGGTTTGGGTTCTCTGCTTGGAGAGGGTTCAAGGCTTCGGACGCGGGCGCTCCAGGAAACAACCGAACCCCATCATCCGAGGACCTTGATTCCTTATATGGTCATTGTTGTGACTGTTGCTATCATTATCACAACCGTTACCGCTTTTGTCTTATTACTAATACTGTTATTGTTAATGTTTTTGCTATTATCTTTTTAAGTATTACTCTCAGGACACTGGAATAAAGCACGTCTACTTGGAGGCCCAGGGGACTTAGTAACTAGGTTATAAGTAGAGTTATAAGTACCCTAAACCCCAATTATAGCCCTACTTCTAACCGACTTACTAAATCCCCTGGGCCTCCAAGTAAACTCAAGACACCCCTCACTTCCAATTTCGGCCAGCATACGATCTTCATGGCTTGGCTCCGTACACAGACTCGAGCTTCTGGTTTTCGAGGTTTGGGAGTTAAGGGCCCACTTGGAGGCCCAGGGGACTTAGCAAGTTGTCGGGCTCAGGGCTATCGGGCATAAAGGACCGAAATCCTCAAAACAGGTACGAGGTATAGACGGAAATTACACTACACAATCGCACGGCACTTATTGAATGCATACATGCAGTCTTGCTTTCACCTTGCTTCATTGTAAGGTGGTAAACCGTACAATCCGAAAACTAAAACACTCGAACCCCTGATGCAACCCTAAACCCTCCTTCCAGATTACACTAGAACTCACTCGAGCGAAAATGTCAAGTCACCCTAAGACCGCAAAATCCAAAACCCAGAACCTTAACCCCTAAATCCCTGAACCCTCACCCCCAAACCCAACAATCCTGACATAATCCTAGAGACCCTACTTGGAGGGTCGGGGGGGGGAGGGGGACTCAGTAAGTATTTTTCTAGAATAAAAAGTACCACAATCCCAGTTAGGGTCCCAATTTAGGGTTGTAACTCTACAAGATAAAGACTTACTAAGTCCCACGACCCTCCAAGTAATTCAAAAGCCCCGAAAATCCCGAAACCCCTACCTAAAACCTCAGGATCTTAAGGTTTAGGATTCAGGAACCAGGGTTTAGGAGCTGGGATTTAGGATTGAAAAGCCCTACCCCCCGAAACCCTAAAGCCCTAAAACCCAAAACTCTACCTAAAGAACCCATCCTTAACCTTTGACCCTTAGGCCCTAAACCCTCAACCCTACGTCCTAAACCCTGAAGCCTGAACCCCAATCCCCAAATCCTAAACCCACAATCCTGACCCCTGACCCCTACAGACCCCTAAACCCTAATGGAACACCTATGGATCCCTTAAACGAACTTTTGCGGAGGCCTAAAACCCAATCCCCTGTGCAATGGAGCGTCCTCGGCCTTTGAGGTACACGTGAGCTCGCTGATGCATCCCCAGCCTACAGGTTTGTCCCAATCAGAAAAACGGTTGTAGGCTCTTAGGCTTTAAAGGTTCAACTTTTAGGGTTTTAGGGTTTAAGGATTACGGTTTCAGGGTTTAGGGGTTCAGGGGTTTAGGGTTTGTCTTTGTGTCAGCGAGTTTGGCTCAGGGCTGGTGACCCTCACTACCAGATAGGACATCCACTCGATTGCGATAGTCGTACTTGATGGCTGCACATAGCAAGTAAGTAGCTTATAGGTGAAATAAAAATTTCGGATATGCCCCAATTGGGTCCCAGGTTCGAGTTAATTTAGCATGTAAACTCAAAACTGGGTTCTAGTTGAGGGATTTCATTTAAGTTACCTTAATAAAGATACCAGAGCGCAACCTTATTTCGCATCTCGCGTCTTATTTCTGCCTCGCAGCGAGTCTGAGGCAGATGGGGGTGGAGGGGGGAGGGAGGGGTGGGAGGGGNGGGGGGGGGGGGGGGGGGGGGGGGGGGGGGGGGGGGGGGGGGGGGGGGGGGGGGGAGGATGGGGGCAGTGAAGGGAGTGGGAAAATGGCTGCCACTAATTCGTTTTTGCCTTTCGAAACTTCCTTCCAAGCTTGGGGGACGGAGGGGGGCGAGTGGGGGAGCGGGAAAACGAATTAGTGGCTGCCACGACTCGGTTTTAACTTTCCCAAGCCCGGGTCTGGGGGGAAGGTGGGGAGGTGGGGGAAGGAAAGGGAGGGGTGAGAAGGGAGAGATGGCGGTCATGGAACAGCCCAAACGGCGCACATGGGAATTGAGCCCGCAGGCTTCCCTGCCAAGACTCTGACAGACGTAGCCCAACCGACTGAGCAATGCTGGAGATTATGGTAACTTGAAGTAAATTCCTAAACCCAGAGAAGCGCCTTTCCGAACGAGGCCCTGGTCAAAGAAGGGAAGCGCGATCAAGTTCGCGGTGAAGATTGCGGCCAGGCTACCTAGCAGGGTTGTTGTTAAGGGATCTAAATTTACGTTACCACAACAAAGAAACCATAGTATGTACTATAGATCCATTATGGTAATTTCAGTGTCACCATAAAGAAACCATAGTCTTTAGTATAGATCCCTTTATGGGAACTGAAAACTTAAACCCAAAACCCTTAAAGGAACCCTTGCAGATCCCTTAAAAGGAACCCTTATAGATCCCTCTTATGGTAAAGGAAATCAAGAACACGAACCCAACTTGTCACAACCCAGAGCTGCGGCCCGAAAAAAACTTTCGGGCCCTTGGAGTTTAAGGCTTTGTGTTTAGGGCTTGGGGTTTAAGGTTTCGGGTTTAAGGCTTAGGGTTAAGGTTTCGGGTTTAGGGTTTATAGAAATTGTTAAAGGTTTGGGTGCCAATAAGTTTCGACCGAAAGTTTTGACCGAAACGGTGTGACCAAACGTTTTGACAGGGTTTCCTTTTTGAACTTGTTTTTGCCATTGATGAGCCCCGGTAGCTTCCCTCGTAAACATAGGACAGTCAACTTATTTTTCAACAGGCGCTCTTAACTCCACGCACGAGTCGTCTTGAACGCTAAGCCTTAAACCCTAAACCCTTTTCGATTTCGCGCAGTCCAAACTTTAAACCTTAAACACTAGTGACGTCCACTACAAAACACATTAAACCCTAAACCCTATTCGCGTTTGTTGCTCGGGTTAGTTTCACTCGAAAACTGCTCCTCAGGAGAGCTTTTCTGATTTTGAGCAGCAACACGGACACACGGACATCGCGATGTGTGCCGAAGCTGGCACGAAAGACTTCACGTCCTGACATCATGGTGGCTCCCACCTCGAGAACACCCAGCCGAAGCCGAGCATGCACGTTCAGGATCACAGTGGCCACAGGTGCTGGTCGCACCAGAAAGTATACGTGCCAGCCACCCTTGAAACCTTCAAAGACCATGAAGTCCCATTCGCGAGTCTCGACATGGTAGCATGTATAGCCATGGTAGCTGAAGTAGTATTGCCCGACATGAAGTCGGTAACAGGCCACCATGGGAAGGATACTATAGTGGTCGTTGCTCGGGCTCCTGGCATCGGGGCCGGCCAGCGGTGCGATCTCCATGATGGGCACTCTCGGGCGAACGATCTCCATGTTATTCTCGGCAGCTAACTTCGGTTTGCACACAGGTTAGCACGAGCTCGAGAGGAAGCCAGCTGCGAAATCTGCGACAATCAACTTATTCTTCAACAAGCGCGGTTTTTTTATGTATGTGATTAACTCCACCCACGGGTCTTCTTGAACCCCAAACCTCAAGCCCTACACCCCTTCGCAAGAAAGATCCCAAGCCTGGCGTCTGTCAGCCAAGCTCCCGCCTTCGATGCCCCTTTCCTTCCATGATGTCCTCATGATACACTCAAGTCTGAATCTTGTCAAGCTTTCTCGCGCCTTGCAGCCCGTGTGTGTTTCCGTGTGTGTGTGTGTGTCTTTGTGAAGGACTTGCCCACTTCACCCACTTTGACACATGCTTTCGGCAAGAGCAACCGCCAAGGATTGAAGGTCAAGGTGAAGCATGCCCTTGACCTGAGCAGATTTAACTAGCACGACTGGTCTTATTCCGCATGCAAAAGCTTACTAGATATTATGGAGATTTCACACAAGAAGCGAACATCTTAAATTGCACACTTGGCAGGAGGCAGAAACCGGGCATCCGCAACCTTGTGTCGCTTGCAGGTATGGTAAGAGCCCGGATCAGGCACAGGCCTCCAGCAGCTCATCGCCCACGGAAACAGCCCCACGAAATTGATAGGTATCATACAGAATGTGGCGCTCACTTCGAACGTCCACATCACTCCAGATTCCGAAGGCGCGAGCCTCAGATATGCGGCCGCGGTGATGCAACAGACAAGGATAGATACAACATTCCATCCTCGTGCGATGCAAAAGGGATCCAGATACATTGTCAGCAAAGGCACTGCTTCAATGCCCAACAGGGCTATGCCGTCAAGCCAATCTGCTCCTGCCTGCAGGGTGAAATCCGTTTTGCCCCACCAGTAAACCCTGCTCGCATGTACCGGCGCCAAGCTATAGCTACCGAAGACGCGCAAGTCACCACACACCGGTCCTCGTTGGTGGAAGCGCCTTGCTCTCAGTGCTCAACCACGATGCGGCTGTCCCATTGACAAGTCCAGCTCGGCGTGAGGAGGAGCTGCAGCCGAGCATACACGTCAGTCTTGTGCCCTAGGTTCTGCGATTTGTGATCAATATCTTAGGCGAGGTTGTGACAACAACAGTATCCAAGTTCACGGCTCAACGACTCCAGGATTAGTCGGGCGGATGGAGATGTCAGCAAGACTTCAGTGGAATAGTAGATCTTTGCCGCACTCGCGAGCGGCAAAGGCGCGAAGCTTCGACGGCAATGGCGCACCTTCGGCAAAAGTTCTGACAGCTTTTGTGCAGCCGAACAAACTGTCGTACACAAAATCAAGTCAGAAAGCAGCAACGGGATCCACGGCGCCTGGACCTTCGACAGGCTTGGCAATCCTGAATGGCTCAGTCGCAGAGGTGCCTAGCGTCTGGCTTTCTTGAGGGTGTGGGGTTTAGGGTTTAAGGTTTCGGGTTCAGGGGTTCAGGGCTTAAGCTCTACACCTAAACTACCCATGAGAGTTGAGGATTTGCTGTGTAAGGCTTAAGGTCTGTTCAGGCTTAAGGTTTAACGGTTTAGTTTTAGGGTTTAGAGTTTAGGGTTTAGCCACCCCAAAAAAAAACTTGATACCAGGCCACCAGTGGGAGCCCCGCAAGGCTCAAAAAGCAGACGGTGTTGATACAGTGCTTCGAAACAAGGGCTGGGCTCCAGAATCGCACAACCCGAACATAGAAGCATGAACAATTATCATTATGGTGCCTTACTATAACTTTACTGCAACTGTCACGTCAAAACCGGATGAAAACAGTAAGACTCCGTGCAGGATGTACCAGAAAAGTCCTACCCGATACCACCCCAATCCAGGAAGTCGCGGCACTTCTTGCAAAATGCCCCGTTTAGAAGAAGTGGGTTTAGGGTTTAGGGTTTTGTAGCAGGCAGGGTTCGTTCCCAGTGCTCCCAGGCTGCCTTGACACGCTGGGCTTCAAAGTCCCGCCCGCTTCACGGCACCCGCTTGGGTCGAGTTGGCCAGTAGGGTCGATGGGTGTCCGTGGCTTAGGGATTTGGGTTTAGGGTTTAGGGTTTAGGGTTTAGGGTTTATTAGGGTTTAGGGTTTAGGGTTTGGGTGTCCGTTGCTTATCCGAGAGCATAGCCCCCGCATTGCGGAGCAGGAGTTTCTGCTCCCACAGCCGGGTCGAAAATCGCCGAGAGGACCAGGTTGCAGTAAGTAAGCGCCGTCTGTGCTGGCTGCAACGACTTCACGTGTCGTCCCCGAAATCCTGTAACCCTAAACCCTACCACCCTAAAACCCCAAAAACCCAAAACCCCTAAATCCCGCACCCCTCAACCCCTAAAGCCCCCAAACCCTTAAAACCCTAAAGGCCCTACACCCCTAAAGCCCTATTAAAAGCCCAAAAAGCCCTAAAACCCCTAAAACCCAAACCCCTAAACCCCAAAGCTCTTAAAACCCGCAACCCCTAAACCCTAAACCTAAACCCTAAAACTAGACCCTAAGCCTTAAACACCTAGAACCCTGAAATGTGGCTTGAGGTCTGGTCCTGATTTTCGAGGGCTATTAAGAAACCTTGGGCCTAAATTAGGGCTCTTTATATGAATCCTACTATTTTGGGGTTATAGGCCCAGGATTTCTTAATCGGGTTCCTACATCAGTTCACACGGAGCAACCTTGAACCCTAAACCCAAAAGACTCCAACACCCTTCAATTAAGGAATTCACTTTGAATCCTAGTCAGGATCCCTCTTGTGATTGGTGGGGCGCTGTTTATTTAGGACGCTTGGGAGTTTCTGGAACCATTTATTTGACGCTGTACCCCATCTCTCTGCGAGCAGCTCAAGCTGAGAGGGAGAACCATGCTATCCAGCGAGAGCACCTACGAGCTGTCTTCGGATTGTGTAAAGTTGATGAGGGCCAAACGTTAAGGCTTTACAATACAAGACATCTTTGAGGGGGTTTGGATAGAAGCCAATAGGGTTCAGTTGCAGAACAGTTTGTTGCCATGAAACACGCAAAGTGCAAACACCTCCGCCAAGAAATCGGATCTCTACTGACAGTTAGAGCGTGGAACGAAAGCTAACCTTAGGCGTTCTTAGGCAGATCAGGGTTTCGATGCCTGGCAATCGCACATGCCTGTGTGCAGGCTAGAAGGTTCAGTTTCTGACCTTAAACGAAGGCCGTTGTGTGACCACACATTAAACCTTAGACCCTTTGACCCTAAACCCAATTAACCTAAAACCTAAACCCTTAAACCCCTAAACACTAAACCCTCAGCCCTAAACCCCAACTGCTGTCTGTTTGGGCTGTAGCGCGTTACTGGCTGCGACCCCCTGGCCGGTAGCCGAAGCATACCCAAAGCAACACATGACACCAGCGATGATAGTAGATAAAGAAGGGCTGGCCCTTTAAAGCAGTTGAAAGTCATGGTCCTCTTAACACCAATAAGGGATAAGAAAAAAGCTCCCGAAGGCCTACCTAGTAGAGACCTTAACAAGTAGAATACGCCGCGAGGAACAAGATTGACCAGAACTATTGCTGTGACACTATAGTGCTAGTCGTGATGGCGAAACCCACAACCCCACCCTAAAGCCTATACCCCAAAACTCTACACCCTGAACCCTGAACCCCACAACCCTCAAACCATGAAACCCTAAAGCCCTAACACAGAGGGCCTGATAATTAGAATCAGAACAAGGTTTGGGGCAAGGATATCCCGTAGTTGCAATAAAGAACCCTAAGAATTATACTGGCATTATTCCGAACCCTAAAATGAGCACCAAACCGAGAAAGCTTAACACCCTAAAAGCCCTTATGGAATCGCTTTAGATCCCTGAAACGAGCCCCTGAAGGAACCCTGCAACCTCATGGAATCGAACTTAGGTTACAATAATAAGGAAACCCTATGACTTACTATAGCCCCCCACTACTCACTGTTAATATGGGAACTCATACTTGGAGGCCCAGGGGACTTAGTAAGTCGGTTATAACTAGGACTAGAACTCCATTTAGGGGACTTATAACTCTACTTATAATCTACTTACTAAGTCCCCTGGGTCTCCAAGTACTAGACTTCTTTTGAAAAGCTTCGTATTTAACGCCCCCTAAACCCTAAACCCTAAACCCTAAACCAGAGGCGCGGGGCCGTTGGCACCTCGAGACTCCCAAACCCAGTAATTATGAAATATGCCACAAATTACAGTAGGATCCCCAGCATGGCTTAAGGAATATTCCTTAATTCGCTCATAGAGCCCCTATAGATCCTTTGAGGAACCTTTTAAGGAACCCTAAGGTAGATTCCTCAATTAAGGGGATTTTGGAGTCTCTGGTGCTGTTGGCACCTCGAAGGTTGTGATGGCAACTCCAAAGGCGCGAGAGACGCCACAAGCGAACCTTTGGCCCTAAACCCTAAACCCTAAACCCCTAAACCCTAAACCCTAAACCCATCGTGGCTCAGGGCGTTCTAGGGTGTAGGTTTTCATAGCTTTAGGGTTTGGGGTTTAGGTTGTGGCATTTACTGTGTGGGGTTTGGGGTATGAGGCTTGTGGGTCTATGTTTGGCGTCTGCTGCATTTCGGCGACAAGGGATTTAAGAAAGTTTGAAGGTTGTGGGGCTTCTGTGATTCGGGGATTGAACATCGGACGCAAGGGTCTCTTGGGATGGGGTTTAGGGCTTTGGGTTTAGGGTTTAAGGGCATCGAGGGGTCAGGGTCTCGGATTTGGGCGACATTTTGGGCAACACGTAAAGGGCAATATTTTGGGCAATACGTAACAGGGTTAAGGGAGCTTAAGCTTTAGGGTTTTCGAGGCTGGTTATGGCTTGAGGGTTTCAGCGAACCGGCGCAGCAAAACATTCAGCTGAGAGTGGAGAATCAGGAAAATCCAAATCCACAAGCCGGTGAGCAACCAACCCCACTGAGATGTTGGCTTCAACATGGCCATCCGTGCTGAAAAGCTTGGCAAAGGTTTAGGGTTTAGGGTTTAGGGTTTAGGGTTAACGCAAAAGAACATGTCTGCAGTAGGGTATTGTACGCCAGTATCCCCACAAGGACACCCCAACTACACAACTGCACATACCAACATCCTAGTGTCAACCCTACAGAAACCCTAAACCCTACACCCAAAAAACCCTTAACCCCAAAATCCTAAACACTAAAACCCTACAGCCTAAACTCTCAGTCGCCCGAAGTTCCAGGTTAAGACAGGGCTCACGGGGTTTAGGGTTAAGGGTTGCTGAGAAACCGTGATCACCCGAACCCTTCAAGCTTAGCCTACTCTTAAGATTTAGGGGGCCTGGGGTTTGGGGCCTATAGCGCTTATAAGGTTTCGGGTTTAGGGGTTTTGGTGTCTTGGGCCCGAAACCCCACCGGAAAGTGCAAGGGGCGCAGCCGAGCCCACGATAGCCAACCGCGCCGCCTAGATGGAGGCTTTGGAGATTTCATTCTGCAGGATTTAGGGTTTAGGGTTTTGGGTTTAGGAAGACCTACCTTTTTAGGGGTTAAGGTTCATTATGGTTTCGATTGATCGCTCCTTGAAAAGGTAGGTCTTTTGGGCCACAAGTAAACCCTAAACCAAAAGCCTCAACGACTGAAAGCCCTTTAAAATCCACGTGCAACCCGTCTGTGGGGGTCTGGGCTTTGGGGGTTTAGGGGTTAGGGTTCAGGGTTTAGGATGCCCAATCCCTTCAAGGATCTCAAAAGGCACCCTACCATTATATGGGAGTCTCCGAAAACAGGGGACCCTCATACCGTACCCTCAACAGTAGGATCCTTATTATGATGAGGACCCCAAAATAAGGTACCCCCTATTGTCGGAAACTCCCATATGGCTGAAGATGGGCCCTTTCAGGGGCTCCCGGTGGTCTGGGTGCCTAGATTTTCAGGGAGGCCCTTTGGTTTGGGGTTCACGGTTTAGGGTTTGGGGTTTAGGGTTTAGGGTTTGGGGTTTGGGGTTTAGGGTTTAGGGTTTGGGGTTTAGGGTTTAGGGTTTAGGGTTTGGGGTTCCCTCTGTCCTCCAAGTGAAGTGGACACCGCCTCAACCCGAAACCCTGATACAGGGGCCTTGATCAGTACGCTCGGGCTTTGCGGTGGATCATATTGTGGTTATACTACGAAACCTGTGGGGCCTTTGGAATTATTCAGGTCCCTATGTTACAGCTCAGTGAGATCCACCAGACCACTATCGACTATCCCTGCGTCAAACCCGATCCGACCGTCATTGAAAACTTCGTGAAAAAAACTGTAACACGGCCCTAGCAAGCCATTGGAACCATGGTTTTAGGGATGAGCGCTGCGGGGCTGTTCTGGTGGAGGGTTTAGGGGGCTGAGGAGTTCCGAGTTTAGAGGTTAGGACCACACCGTCCTTGGGGCACCTTGAGGAATGTTTTCGCTCAGGGTTAAGGCTTTAGGGTTAAGGGTACGTATGTTTTCGTCAGCATTTCAGCTTCCTAGTGATCGTTAGGGTTCATGGTTAGGGGTTCATGTTCAATTAGGAATTAAGCAGCAGGAATAAAACTATGGCCTTTGCAGCTGATACGCCCGCTTATCACTTAGTCTCAAAGCCCTGCTGCCCCTGCAAGGCTTTATGCTTGTGTTGCGCAGCAGGTAGGTTATGACGGGGCTTACAAAGCACCCCCATAAACGCTGAACCCTAACTCCTAAACCCTCACCCGATCCCGCAAAAACCACAGACCCTATAGCCCACAAATCCTCGACACCCGAAAATATGGGAGTTTCCGAAAATGGGGGACCCAATATTGTACCCTAACTAGTAGGATTCTCATTGTAAGGTCCCCCAAAAGAGGTACCCTAATTTTCGGAAGCGAAGATCATAACCCTAAACCCCAAACACCCCTGAACCAAAGACACTAAACCCCCCTGAACCCTAGACCCTAAACCCTATTGCAACGGGGTTTCCTGAACCCTAAAAGCCTTAAACTCTCAACCCTAAACCCTCGAACCCAAACCCTATTGCGAGGGTCTGTCATTGCTTCTAACTTCTGACGCTTCCTGCCTGTAACCCTGCTTAGACGCAGTGAGTGATCTTGTTTTATAGTCCCACCACACTGAAGAAAGGCACAGAACGGCAAAGCCTGCAGTCTCAAGGCACTGCAAATGTATCTGGTTTCGAGGATTTAAAGCTATTTTGCATGGCTTCGCAGCCCGGTCACTGTAGAGTTTAAAGCTCAGGGTGTAGAGTCCGTCCGAACTATAAGCGCTGGCCTAAACCCTCCAAAAACCCACTAACAGAAACCTTCAAGAAGTAAGCCCTCAATCCTGAACCCCCAAGGTAATATAGGGACCTGAATAGTTAGAATAATTAGGTTTGGGGGCCCATTATGCTGCAATTATAATAAGGAGCCCCCCAAAATAGTGTAGGTAATTCTTTAGGCCCCTATAGTACTTTGTAAGATCTGGGCCTCAAACCGATCTTGACAGGCGGCCAATGCGCCGATAGCTTCCGGTGGCACTGCAGTGGGATCCTGTTCTTTCCAAGCTCCGGGGGATTTAGGATTCCCAGAGACTCCAATATCCCTCAATCAAGGAATATACCTTCAACTATAGATCCCTAAAATGATTCAAGGAATACTCCTTAATTAATTAAGGGATAATTATTGGAGTCTCTGTATTTGGGAAGGCTTTATGAATGTTTGTCATCTTCGGGGTGCAAGTTTCTGTTGTAGCTTCTTTGTCCTAAACCCTAAACCCTAAACCCCTAAACCCTAAACCCGGGTTTTTACGGAGTAGCTGTGGGTGACTGTCGTACTGCTTGGGGTCCTTTCTTGGGTGATCCGCGGAAGGCTTAGGGTGCATGACATGAAGGCTCGGGGCTCCGGGGGGGCTTCAATTAAGCTTAGGATTTCGGGTTTAGGGTTTAGGGTTTCGGGGGTTTAAGGTTTGGGGTTTAGGGTTTCGGGTTTCGGGTTTAGGGTTTAGGGTTTAGGGACTTTGTAGGGTCAATGGAGGTATGGCAGTCAATCAAACATGCCTTCAGAGTGTCCAAAGACTGTGAAACTTAAGCGCCTACCAACTACCAACTCACTCGTGCATGACGCGTGAGCGTGTCGTCAGAAGAGATGCTGCAACATGGCAAGTCCCGCTGCACAACGTAGAGATGCGGTCCAGGGTTGTGCTTTTGGGCTCAGGTATTTCCTTTTGGGCCGGTACCGCGATTCGAGGTTTAAAGTGCCGGGTTAAGGGCACAAAATCTTGGTACCTTTCGGGTATATGCCGAGGGGACATGATCGCAGGAAGGTAACAAGTTGCCCATTCGACAAGGAGGACGACGAAGTAAGAAAGAGAAAGACAGCAAAAAAAAAAGCTTGCCAGAAAGCATATTTATATAGAATAACCACTAAGGCTATCCAACACGAATGCAAAACCCAACCATAACCATGAAGACTGAGACAAAGGTTGAACAAGACAAGAAACGGGTCAAAGATTGTAGCAAAGCTTCTAAGAGGAAAAACAAAAAATACTCAACAAAAAACTAAGCCCCTGAAACCTACAACCTACAGTCTAAACAGCCTAAACCCTAAAAAGGAGAGACGGACAAAAACACCCCAGAGACTCCAGGATCCCTCAATTAAGGAATATTCCTTAAATCATACTCGTAAGCGTACTATAATTTAAGGCATATTGCTTAATTCCCTTATAGAACCCTTATAGATTCCTTTAAGGAACCCTAAGGTCTATTCGGAGTCTCCTCGCCAGGCGCTGCCAAGACTGTTGCCTGGGCTCCGGGGGCTTCTTTATACATAGCGCGCTAGAGCTGAGGGTTTAGGGAATACTTGGCATACATAGCGCGCTAGAGCTTAGAGTTTAGGGGTTTAGGGTTTCGGGGTTTAGGGTTTCGGGTTTAAGGTTTAGGGGTTGGGGGGTTAGGGGTTTAGGGTTTACGGTTGCGGAAGGTGCAGCGTCCTTAAGGTGCAAGCTTCATGTCAGCAGGGGTGTCCGAAGTGAAGGGCCTGCCGCTCACTGGCATGGGTGGGAATAGTGACGAGGTGTAAGGTCGTCCACCAGGGACTAGGTCCCATAGGGAGGAATAAAAAAAGAAGCACAATGATGATCATAGAAACGAAGTTAATTTTGCAGTGGTCAAGAAAAGAAGAGTGATGAGGGTAATATAGAAGCCCCTTACAGGTGGGTAGTTCTTCTTCCATAGTACTCCCATAAGACCCCCTTTACCTTATAGGAGTGGTATGGGAGGCTTATGGGAAACTACCCACCTAATAACTACCCANGTGGGTAGTTCTTCTTCCATAGTACTCCCATAAGACCCCCTTTACCTTATAGGAGTGGTATGGGAGGCTTATGGGAAACTACCCACCTAATAACTACCCACCTGTAAATGGCTTAGAGTCAACAAAAGAAGAAGAGTGATGAGGGTAATAGTTAGCGCTCCTCCTCCTCGTGCCCTTGCTCTAGCTCATCCCTACCTCCACAACACCACGACTCCTTAAACCCTAAAACCCTAAACCCTAAACCCTAAGCCGACAACAACACAAAGAGCCCAAAATCAGAATAAGGCCCTATAGAAACCTTGTATACATCTTTACTTTTCAAAAGGACCCGGAACCTGCCCCAACAGACCCTAAACCCCACACCCAAAGCAACTTAAATCCTATCCCCCAAAAGCCTGGGTCCTTAAACCTTGGAGTACCCTTGTGTCCCTTCGAAGAGACCCCGAAACCTAAACGGTTTAGGGTTTAGGGTTTAGGGTTTAGGGTTTAGGGTCCCTGACACCCTAATCGCGCTGAAGGGCCAGCCAGACTTTGGGCAGCAAGCGGACCAGCGCACGAGCCATCAGGGCCCCTGGCGCCAGTTTTGGAGTTGAGGCTGCAGGTCTCTTGCCGAGCCGGGAACGACCAAAAAGCAAACTGCTGAACGGTTCGGGATTTAGGGCTCAGGGCTTAGGGTTAAGGGCTATACTACAGCTTAGGGTTTAGGGTTTAGGGTTCAGGGCTTGGGCTAAGCAGGCTAAGTCAACCCGTTTAGTCTTCCCCCCGCCCCTTCCAAATCTCTTCCCTAGCAACAAGTTCTAGCAAGTTCGAGGTTTTCCAGCTGTACATGTTCAGTCCTGTGCCAAACTTATGGTAGCCTTTCGGGTCTGTGTCCCCCCCCTAAACCCTAAACCCTAAACCCCAAAACCCCAACCCCAAACCTCAAACCTCAAACCCAAAATCCTAAACCGTGTCCCTCTAAGTTACAGGGGCTCTTCCCCTAAAGTTTAGGTGCCATATTATACTAAGGACACGATAAGGGACGCTAATTTCGACAACCACTCGAAGAGCTACAAAATAGTCGTCCTTAGGGCTTTGGTGATCTACTATAAGTATAAAAGAAACCCGAAAGCCTTCGCATTCCTACTGAAAGTATAGAGTTTAGGGCTTAGGGTTTACGGTATATTGTACACCAACAGCTTATGCTACTCATATTCAGGAACTCAACCCTAAACTCTGCTCAAGTATTAAGGCCCTGCAGCACAAGAACCCTCAGCCGAGCCTAGGACCATAGTCGGGGCGATGACCCCCGTGGGTGTGGGGCACGACAGCGCGAGCAGCGTCAGCAGCAGCTTAATGAGCCTAGGGGGTTCCCTTAGGGATTAGGGATTAGGGATTAGGGTTTAGGGTTTAGGGATCGGGTTTCGGGTTTAGGGTTTAGGGTTTAGGGATTAGGGGTTAAGGTTTAGGGTTTAGGGTTTAGGGGACCTTGATGAGCCTAAGGGTTTCCCAGAGACTCCAGTATCCCTTAATTAAGCAAAAACATTCCTTAAATCATATTAGGAGTCCGACTGCAAATTCAGGTAGATTCCGAAAAATTAGGGGGTTTTGGAGTCTCTGGGTTCTCAGAGGACCCAATAAGTAGGGGTTCTGAAAGGGGCTCCACAAGGGATCTATTGGGATTAAGGACTTTGAGACGGGTAGGGTCCACAGGATCCAATAATAAGGTACTTGGGTTTAGGATAAAAGATCAGGTAATAGTTATGTAACTGAATATCTGGAGCTTATATGATTATTAAAGCTTGAGCGCTGAGGGAAAGCCGTAATGTGAAGCCTAAACAATTACCAAAATTATTCCGTAGGGTTCCTTATTATAGCCATGTACTGTCGGGGCGGCGAGTGGCGTACATGCCTTATTATACTTATACTATTAAGGAGCCCAAAACCCGACCCTAAGTTGAGGCTCTTGGGGTTGAATTTGCAGTGGGTTCGGGTTTGGGGTCTAAGTCTGCAGGGTTTAGGCTCTGGGGTTTAGGGTATAGGGGTTTCGGGGTTTAGGGTTTAGGGTTTAGGGTTTGGGGCTTAGGCTTCGGGGTTGAGGGTTTAGGTCTAGACCCGGCGAGCGAGACGGGGCACATAGCTGCCAGGAGCGTCAGGAAGGGGCCCAACGGCTCGTTCACCCACGAGGAGCTCCCATGAAAGCCTCGAAGCCGTGGGGTTCAGGGTATAGGGTTTAGGTGTCGTGGTTTTGGGTTTAGGGTTTAGGCGCTAGGGTTTAGGTGTTGGGGTTTTGGGTTTAGGGTTTAGGGCTGAGGCGTTGGGGTTTTGGGTTTAGGTTTTAGGTGTTGAGGCTTTGGGCTTTGGGTTTCGGTTTTGGGGTTTGGGGTTTAGGGTCTTGGGCTTAGGGTCTTGGGTTTAGGGGTAGCAAACGGCGCATCCTCAAAGCTCAAGGCTTTAATGGCCTGAAGAGTTTGTAGGAAAATCCCGGCATAATTCCTTTACAGCTATACTAGAATATCCACCAAGACCGCATGTTAATTAATAAGGCCCCGGTATTAAACTCCCGAAGCCTGCTTGCGTGAGGTTTAAAAACTTCTATAAACCGGAACCCTAACACCAATCATTATTGAACTCTAGGCCCATAACCCTACATCCTAAACCCCAAACCCTAAACCCCAAACCCAAAACCCTAAACCCCACACCCTAAACCCTAAACCCTACACCCTGAACCCTAAACCCTCAACCCAAAGCCACAAACCCCCAACCCCTGGCACCTTTGCTGAACAGCGCGTTCAGCAGGGCTGGCTGCTGCTGGCCGTGGAGCAAAGCCAGCGGCCAGGTGAGTCCAGAATTCCTTTTTTGGCTTTTTTTTGGGCTGAAGTTTAGGGTTTAGGGATTTAGGGTTTAGGGTTTAGGGAATGAAGTAGTAGGGTTTGGGATTTAGGGCTTAGGGTTCGGATGTAGGTTTCGGGCTTTCTGTTCTCGTGCTTAGGGTTTAGCGTTTAGGGCTATGTGTTGAAAGAAGATAGGTCTAGTCCTTTCAGAGCAACCGGCACCAAAATCGATCCGGCGTGTCTTTACGGGGAGGGCCACGGAAAATGACGACCCCGGTTCCTTCTCCACTTCGGACCTTAAGCTTGCAACCACATAAGCCCAAAACCCAAAACCCTAAACCCTAAACCCCGAACCCCTAAACCTTAAACCCTAACCTCGGAAACCTAAACCCTGACCCCAGGGCCTCTACACTCTGCAGTCTTGAATCCGGAACTAGAAGCACAATTTGGCCACAAAGAATGCCTTTAAGAACCCCGTGATTTTCTATGATGGCAAAGGATCGATTTTCCCGAAGCCAAACCCTAGTAAATGCGGGGATCGCATGCAGTTCGTTGAAAGCCGAGTCACAGGGCTGCGACGGCCATGACCTGACAAAAGCTGGGGGAATCAACTGTCTGTGAGGTTCAAAGAGCCCTAAACTTCTAAACCCCAAAAACCCCTCCGCCTACACCCCCAAAATCCGAAATCCCAGTTCCCCCCACCCTTACATCTGCGAGACTATACCGTAAACCTTCTGGTTCAGGGCTTTGGCTTTAGACATGCCCCCTGTGGCCCCAGGAGCAAGCCCAACCCTGCACCCTAAGCCCCATACCCTGAACCCTAAATCCTAAACCTTGGGTAAACCCTTAACCCTGAACCATGAAGCCTAAACCCTAAACCCTAAAACCTAAACCCTAAACCCTAAACCCCTAAGCCCTATAAACCCTAAAACCTAAACCCTAAACTCTAAACCCCTAAGCCCTATAAACCCTAAAACCTGAAGCCAAAACCCTAAACCCCAAACCTCCCCCTTTAGCGACTCTGACTCTGCCCCCTCAGCCTCATGTCCGAACGTCTTTCATCCCTTTCAGAGGCGCCTTTTCTGAGATCTCTTCAAGGTTCTTGCTTTGAGGGATGCTTTACGCGTTCAGGGTTTAGGATTCAGGGTTCAGGGTTTAGGGTTTAGGGTTTAGGGATGTTGCTTGAACTTTAAAGGCTCCGGTAATTCCTTTAAGGCTTACCCTGAGGTACCTCTGCACGACTCTCGTAAGGTTTCCCGTATGGGGCCATGAACCGACGTAGTACAGAATGGTATATACTTTTTCCTTGAAGAAGTTTTTGTTTAGGTAACTTGGGGCCAAAACACCCTTCAGGTTCTACAAAGCCTGGACGGAAACATGGCATTAGATCAAGGAAACAAACACTAAACGAACAAGCATACACTCCCACTTTGAATCCCGAAACCCCAAATCCCTAAACCCTAAACCCTAAACCCCAAACCCAAAACCCAAAACCCTAAGCCGGCAGATACCACCACCAAGACTAGTCATAAAAAACGCAACAGCCGCAACCCTGAATCCTTGAATCCACTCTAGGTTTCTGAGTAGCCCCTTTATAACAAGGGCACCCTTTTTCCTACTAATCGGCTTCAAGACGGGGACCCGAAAATAGAAAGGGCAAATGGGTACGTATTATTTACTATTCAGGAACCTAGGGATAAACCCTAAACCCTTATAGGAACCCTGAAAGGAACCCTATTTGGGCCAAACGAAGCCATGCCACCATCGCCAAGTCCCGCCAGCGGAAGCCGCGGACCGGCCCACGCCCAGAGCAGAACTTCGAAGAGAGGCGAGCCATGCGGTCCTTGCTGGATGCCCACGCCCCTGTAACCAAAGCTTAGTTGCTGAGTTCATAAGCCCCAAAAAGTGTACACTTTCAGTTTGATAGTGGTAAGTAATTATCCCAAAAAGTGTAAAGTGTATCAACTCAGCTACTAAGGTAAGGAGACAATGCTATTTGTTATCGACCCCTGTTATGGTAACTTAAACTGAACTCTGTGAGTTGGAATGGGTTGCTTGGGAGGGTTTAGGGTTTAGAGTTGTTGGGGGTTTGGTTATTTCGGGGGTTGGGGCTTTAGGCCTTAGCAAATGTCGTACTTAAGAGTGCTTTTTGGAGGCCTTTGACAATGCCGGGGCCCCTTCCTTCCGGGTCCATCTTAGGGTTTAGGATTTAGGCTGTAGACCTTACTTCTGGGTACATTGTAGCAGGCGTCTTACTCATGGTCAATATGCGGGACCCTGTATTTTTTGAGAGAGTTCGACAGTTGCTTAGAGGCCCAGGCGACTTAGTAAGTAGGTTATAACTAGAGTTACCCTACATGGAGTTACCCCAATTCTGACCCTACTTATTAGGGCCCAAAGAAAGCACATAAGCAAAAACAAGGATAAGGATATCCCATATACACCCCCTTTTAATGAAGCCCATTAAGGTAGGGATATCCCTATAAATTAAAAATGCTTGTGCTTATGTCGCTTTGGGGTTCCTAACTTATAACCGACTACTAAGTCTCCAAGTGGTTCTATGCGCATGGACTTACTCTGTTTTCATTGGAGTGCTTCCCTAACCCCCCTGATGCCCCCAAAGCGCGAACCCCAAAGAGGAAAACGAAAGGAACGTCGGCTTAGTCGACCCAGACCCCCCAACTACCCTCTAATATACCCTAAATACCCACGATTAAGGACCATAAGGGCTCCATTAAAGGGCCATTGCAAGGTCCTGGTAGAGTCGGAGTTTAAGCTCTGAGCTTGGTTGTCCCTGGGGGTTGACAATCCTAGCCCAAAAGAGGTTGACCTTTTAAAAGTGTGTGGTAGGATTAGGGTTTAGGGTTTAGGGGGAGTATCCTAGCCCAAGAAAGGTTGCCCTTTTGCAAGTTGATGGTAGGATTTACTTAGTCCCCAGAGGTTAAAGGTTACCCACTCAGCCCCTAGGTGTGGTAACGAAGTCCGAGGCCCTAACCTCGAAGCACAAGAGTAATGCAAAAGAAATACCAACAAATTTGGTTTCTGGGGGGGGGGGGGGGGGGNAAGAAATACCAACAAATTTGGTTTCTGGGGGGGAGGGGGTGGGGTATTCTGGTGTTGTTATAGGGCAAGGGGATACGATTAGGTGCCCTACACCCTAAACCCCTAAACCCTAAACCCTAATAATTCCTACCCCACATGACCCTGTGCAACTCAAGGCTTCTCCCCTAGCCCTGAGGCTCGGGTTAGGGTTTCGGTCAGGGTGTAGGGTTTAGGCTTCAGGGTTGAGGGTTTAGGGTTTAGGGTTCAGGGTTTAGGGTTGAAGGTTTAGGGTTTAGGTTAGGGTTGAAGCCTCGGATCTTCAGCTTTGGCCGGCTTGGTGGGATGGGATTTCTCAACTTGGCTGACTTCTGAACCCCTCCCAAAAGTTAAACTTTTAGCCTACATATTATGGTTCATATAGAAACCCAAAAAGTTAAAGTCCTAAGAGTCAACCAGAAGAACGCCAAGTGAAGGTTGTGTGTCTATGCAGGGTTTAGGGTTTCTATGCAAGGTTTAGGGTTTGGGGGTCAAGGGATTCAGGGCATCCATGCAAAGCTTGATACGGGTCTGTCACGGTTCCAGGGTCGTTACTCTAAAAATCAGGTCACAGAGGATGTAGCTCAACGTTTGGGTTTTCAACTATCCACATGTGGCCGTCCTAAAGATTACACCGCTTGTAACCTGCTTACTGCTTACTGTCCCCATAAGCCTTCGACTTGGGCGCTCCAAACTGCGAGCACCAAATTTTCGCAGCCAGCATCAATGTTGTCATACTCCCCTCTAGAGCCCCCAAAACCCGGTAATTAAGGAATACACCTTAAATTATATTATGAATCCTACTATACTTTAAGGTATATTCCTTAACTAAAGGGTTTTGGAGGCTCTGGGTCCCTGGTGCTAACGCTACAGCCAGGTACCGGGCGCTTTGCGTTCATGAGCGATGCTGGTGTTGGTTTCTTGGTGCTTCGCCTGATACCATTTGGGAATAAATATTGATGCAGCCTAGACCCGACGCTCTGCAACGCTAAGACCCAATAAAAGCCCTAAACCCAAAAGCCCTGAAACCCAAAGCCCTCTGATCCCCTGCAGCACGAAGCCGAGAAGCGTGCATCAAGTTGAAAGCTCCACCCAGTAGGCCGAAAACGGCACCAATGATGAGGCAGAAGACCGCACAGCCCAAGGGATAGTTCCTGCTATGCTTGCAGGCTTCTACAGACTTTATCAGGAACTACAGCTGCAAGGGTGCTGTAAGGGCTTAGGGTTCCGGGCTTTGGGTTCAGGATTTCGAGCTCCTGTCGAACACTCTCCGGAAACTCTATCTGCTTGAAGATGCCTCTGCATGACTCTGATCCCTACACCCGAAACATCCCGAAACCAGAGCCCTTGTTACGGGTACTCCTGAAAGAATAATAGCTCTGACATGGGCCCCCAAACATTCGACATGAGGATCCTAACAAGAGAACCCCGACTTGCGCAAATCCTCTACGACCTCGTGCCTCGTTAACCAGAACAAAAATGAACCCCAGACAACATCACCCAACAGAATTACCACGAGTTGTTTTACAGATCAAACCCCCGAACCCTAAACCCCAAACCATGAACCCTAAACCCTAAACCCCAAACCCTGCACCCCAACCTCAACCCTGAACCCTAAACCCTACACCCTAAACCCCAAACCCTAAACCCCACACCGTAAACCCTAAACCTTACGCCCTAAACCCTAAAGCAGTCCTAACCATCCCTTCGTTGGGGGAGACGTCGGAATCCAAAAGCTGAGCGTAGCCCGCGCCAGAGGCCCAGGACTTGAGGAGATACCTGAGGCTCGGGGTTTCCGGCCCAACAGGGCTCCTTCTAATGGCTCCTTTAAGGAATCTACACCTTCAAGGGGCTGCTTTAATTGAGGGCTCTGTCAACGCTGATTTTTTCAGGGCTCCTTGAATTAAGGGGTCTTCTTTTAAGCGTTGCTGGTATATTAGGATGTATGTTTTTGTTTGGGGCTTAGGGCTGATGGTTTGGAGTCTAGAGTTCACAGGGCTTAGGGTTTGGGGTTTCGGGTCTCGGTCTCGGGTCTTCTCTGGAGGAAACATCTTGAAGTTACCTGACAAAGACATACTTTTAAAAGGTTTAGCATGATGTGCAGGGTCTAGGATTTGGAATCTTTGGTTTTCCGGTGCTTAGGGCTTAGATCTTGAGGAAATACCTACAGTCTAGAGCGCCTTGACGGGTTTCGAACCATTAATCTAGATTTTGGAAATCCAAACATGTAAGGTTTATGGTTGGTAGGGGTTTAGAATTTTGAATCTATTTATTTCAAGCTCAGAAAAGTCACACTGTCGCACTTATACTAGCCCCAACACTGGACCTTAAACCCTGACCGATCCCTGAAACTCAAATAGAACCTGCTTAATTAGGATCGCTAAGTAAGAGCTAGGATGATTTGACGGGGCACTGTAGGAGCTGCGGATTCAAACTCAAACTTCAAATCAACGAATTGGCACCCGCTGCAATCTTCAACCACCCCGAGCCATGATCGCCACAGACCCCCCAGGCCAAAAGCACGCCAAATGCAAAACCCTAAATCCAAGAACAAATCGTTGAAAGCTGCCGTCATAGTGCAACCTACAAGAGTCCTCCGTATATGTTGAACCGTTGACGGTTAACCCTAAAGCTAGAACCTTACATTCTGACTCCGAAAGCCTGTAACCTGAAACTCCTTCGAACCTCTGCACGCTCAGCTTTTGGGGCGTCTGAATTTGTGTCTGAACTCTGAAGGATCCAATCACGACCGTAAGAATTGAAAAAACGTGCACACGACTGGCCGCGTTGACACGGCCCCACAGAAGGCGGCAACAAAGCATCCCCAATACACCTGCTAGGGTTTACGGTATAGGGTTTTGGGTTCAGGGTCTGGGGTTTAAGGTTACAGATTAAGGACACGTCCGGCTCAGTAACCTTGTAGGGATCTTTAGAAGGGGTTCCATCGGATGCCATCGGGCTGTATGGGGGTATTTGGGCTAAAGATCGAGGGACTCAAACCAGCCTGCTCGGTCCCGCTAAGCCTTCAAGTACCTGAACCGTTGAGACATCAGAACTGACCTTTCTTCCGTGCAATTTCGGGTTGTGGATTTTTGCAGTGCCGGGGATAGGGGTATGGTACAGTGCTCGTCAAGGACGCCTTTTCGATTTGAAAAGGGCATGGTCTCCCTTTTTGCGACTTTGTGACGAATTGCAGGTTTGGGTGCTTGGGGACGTCGAGCCTCGGGATAAGGGATGAGAGATTACGCAGCACACAGGTTTCGTAAGATTTTGGAGCAGATTTTGTGTGTGCACCGTTTACAACGAAATACAACTTTACACATTCCCCCAATACGGTTTTCACATTCGATTTCTGAAAAATTTGCATACCCAAATGCCCTTTGATGGTTTGTGTAGCTTCGGGGCCGAGGATTTCTATGTCTTGAACTGCAACAACAAAATCCGAGTGCTGAGTACGGCGACACCTAGACCTAGACATTGCAAGAGGGTGAAGCCGTCATGGACCCTAAACCCGTGTTCCAAGCACGCCTGAAATGTGTAGATTTGTGGCAGCATCAGCTCCAAGGACAGGAGCACGCCACCCAACGGCCTTGGAATCAGGGTTTCGTTTTCGCTGCGGGCCTCGTACACCCCGAGCAATTCTAGCACAGGCAACCTTGCGGAAAATGCCGCATCGTTCAAGATCGTGAACATGGCACAAATATCCTGCTGCTTACAATGCCGTTTGGCCGGCATCTGTCCAGAGGTTCCTGTTGAGCAGCCTAGTGGAAGTCAAATAACAAATGCTTTTGCTGCCCATTCGATTGAATACACTGAAGGCTCCCCGTACCACACGTTCACCTCGTTCGAACAACAGAAGCCGTCTAACAAATATGGTCGGGCACCGCATCAACGAACCATTTTGCAGCGTGTCTTCCCGAAGGGGTTCTGCGCATGTGTATAGTATATCAGTATATATGTTACCCGAACGGGAACGTTGATGCTGCCGGCCCTTCTCTGCAGGCCTATTTCAGATCGCAGAACTTGCATGATTCGGACGCTCCAACGCGGGCGGGCACAGGATGGCTAGTGCCAGTCACTGACCACTCCGTGGTGACAACATGAAGTAGGAAGGTGCGTCGAAGCATGCTTGTTCATCCTCCGTTGGTTTAAGATGTGTCACGGAGTGTTTGAGGCTGGGGGGCCAGACTCTACCTAGGCAGAGCCGTAAACAAGAGTACTCCGCAGGTCAGAGCTTTCAAGCCGAGTTAGTTTTTGGAACTGCGTGGCCACCATGGGGTCTCGCGCGCGGAGGGAGTATCTTGGTTTGGGTTAGGTTTAAGTTTTACAAAAGGAGCATTTAATTAATGTTTCGGGTTCCAGAAGAAGCCACAAAAACACAAGGATCGGGAGTTGTTGGCATCAATGATCTCCGAACCCTAAACCCTAAACCCTAAACCCCTAAACCCTAAACCCTAAACCCTAAACCCCTAAACCCCTAAACCCCTAAGCCCCTAAAGCCTAAACCCTAAACCCCTAAACCCCTAAACCGCTAAACCCCTAAACCGCTAAACCCCTAAACCCCTAAACCCTAAACCGAACCAGGGGACCTCCCAAAGTCTTATCTGCGAGACCCTTGCTTTAGGCTTCTGCGGTCCGGGCGCCCCGACCTTAAACCCGATACAAGCCGCAACACCCCACTTCCCGAACCCTAAGCCCAAGAACTCTAATATAGGAGCCTTAAGAATTTAGGGTTTAGGGTTTAGGGTTTAGGGTCTTAAATGTAGTACCTTTTTTTTGTTGCCTTAGTTTCTTATTTTGGGATGCTAAAGTTACTACATTTAAGGGTCTAGGTAGCCCTCAAGTCCAAGCCCGTATTATAAACCCGAAATCTTAAGGGCTGAGTATTCTCCTTCAAAACAGCCACACGACTACACCCCTGCAGGATTGGGGTCACCACTCCCATCAAAACCCTGCTCTACAGCAGGGTTTAGGGTTTAGGGTTCAATAACCCTAAACCCTAACCCCATTTAACAAGACAAATACACTAAAGTAGAGCGCATCTGCAGCCCCCAAAACCCTAAAACTCATAATCCCAACACCCTACCCTAGAGCAATACCGCTCGAAACGCTGTACCTCACGCCCTTAATCATGTAGCGCCCTTGAATGGCCTTAATAACTGGAATTTGCTTGGGAGAAAATTAGAGTGCAAGCACATAAATTAGGATCCCTCAGAAAATTATTTAGGCCTTTCTACAAAAGCCCAAAACCAAAAAAGCAGCCCTACATACTATACCCCTAAGACCTGAACCCTACACCCTAAAACCCTAAGCCCAAAACCCTGAAACTCCCGAACCCCGAAATTCCTAAACCTCCTTAAACCCTAAACCCTAAACCCCTAAACCCTAAACCCTAAAACCCTAAAACCCTAAAACCCCTCCTAAACCCTAAAAACCTAAACCCTAAAACCCTAAAACCCTAAACCCTAAACCCCAAACCCTAAACCCTAAAACCCCTTAAAACCCTGAAACCCCTAAGCCCTAAACCCTAAACCCCTAAACCCTAAAATAACTAAACCCTAAACCCTAAACCCTTAAAAACCCCTAAAAACCCCTAAAAGCCCCTTAAAACCCCTAGAAACCCCTAAAACCATAACAACCACTAAAAACCCCGAAACTCTGCAGCTCCCAGGGCGAGGAAAAGGTCGCTGCCACTCCGCAGGCGCACGCCGCGTGGAGGATGTGCACGGAAATTTCCTCAGATACCCAGGGACTCCAGGGTTCCTTTAAGGGTTCCTTAAAGGGTTTCTTAAAGGGTTCCTTTAAGGGTGCCTTAAAGGGTGCACGGAAATTTCCTCCAATAATAGGTAATGTAGGGTTCCTTTAAACGGCTTACGATAAGGGATACTAGAAAGGTTCTATAGTATAAGGGTTCTATAGTGTAGGGGCCTTAATAATTAGAATAGGGTTTTGGGGCCCATTATCCTCGGATAATAAGTATTTAATACGGTTCGAAACCCTGAACCGTAAAGCCTTCATATAAGGGCCTTAATATGTCCCTTAAAGGGTTCTATAAACGATTCCTGGAAGGGTTCCTTTAAAAGGGATCTGTATGGATTACTACAAGGGGTATTATGGGGGTTGTAATGTAGGGGCCTGAATAATTACACTAGGGTTCCTTTAAGGGTTCCCTTAAAGGGGTTACTATAAGGGATCTATTGTAGGGATCTAAAATATAGGGGCCTTAATCATTAGAATAGGGTGTTGGGGCCCATTATTAATTATGCTATAATTATAATACGGAACCCCCAAAATAGTATAGGTAATTATTTAGGCCCCTATAGTATTATCTCTAATGTCGACAGTTGAATGCTACTCCCGAGAACTTTAAACCCTGAACCCTAGACCCTGAAGCCCAATCCTTGAACACTAAACCCTAAACCCTAAACCCTAGACCCTAAACCCTAAACCCCCCTGAAACCCTAAGCCCTAAACCCTAAACCCTAAAAAAACCCTAAACCCCCCTAAACCCTGAACCCTAAACCCCCTTAAATAAACCCCTGAACCCTAACCCTAACTCCTCACCAAAGCTTCAGATTGCAGGTTCCGCTCGAAGAACTTTGGGCGAATGTGCCGCGCCAGGCAAGCGGCGAGGTGCACATTGGGGCCTTCCTGCCCTGCAGATTTTAGGATCGAGGATTTAGGGTTCTTTTTGTTTTCAGGCTTTAGGGTTTAGGGTTTAGGGGTTAGGGTTTAGGGGTTTAGGGGTTTAGGGGTTTAGGAGTTCAGGGTTCACTTAGACTTCAGGGCTTCGGATTCCAGGGCGCGCCGGGTGCTTCGCGCGTAGAGTTTTATAGGAGTCTTACCGAATGGATCAAAGTTTAGAGTGGAATTGGTAGGTAGGGTTGGGTTCTGAGCAGCTATGTGGGAAGCTGTAGGTTAGAGTTGGTGTTAAAAGTATCCTACCCCTAAACCCTAAACCTAACACCTTCAATCCTAAACCTTAAGCTCCATACCCTAAACCCTAAACGTTACTGCAACATATTCTATCGGGGGTTCTGGGATTTGAGATCCGGACCCGCTTCCAACTTCTAGTGGGAGCTGAGAAGCTGGTAAGGCTCTATGTACCTTTAAAGGGGTTGCTTTTCTACAAGGGATGCAAGGGTTTGTATAAGGGTACCACAAGGGTTTAGGGTTTAGGGCTTAAGGCTCCATGTACCTAGATAGTATAATATACTTAGGCCTGTAAAGCAGCTATATAGGAACCGTTTTAAGGCCTAAGTATTTCCTAATATAGGTACACCGAGATTTAGAGGCAACCTGGTAGGTTTTAGGGAGTAGGGCTTCTGGTATGTACTTGTTTGCGTCAGGCCCAGAGACTCCAATGCCCCTTAATCCAGCTTCGATCGATCTATCTAATCTATCTATCTAACCTATCTAACCTATCTAACCTATCTAATCTATCTAATCTATCTAATCTATCTAATCTATCTAGTCTGTCTAAGCTATCTAAGCTATCTCATCTATCTATCTACCTACCTATCTAACTATATCGATCTGTCGGACTATCTATCTATGTGTTTATCTGTCTCATGAATACATACACACACATAGACTAAAGATTCTCTACATGTATATCTATATACATATTATATACATATACACACACACACACTCATTTCTTCCTCAAAGGAATCGGAGTTGCTGAACGTGGGATGTGGGGTTCGGATAGATCCGAACCCAACATCCCTAACCCCTCAATCCTGAACCCCTAAACCCCTAAACATCCCTAAACCCTAAACTCCTAAACCCTACCCAAACTCCAAACCCTTCACCCAAAGCCCCTAAACCGCGTCTTGAAGACTGGCGGCAGCTTGCTTGGGTTTGCGGCGTCAGGCCAGGGTTAAAAATTAGGATAGGGATGTCCCATATAAACTTAAACCCCCTTATAACAAAGCCCAATAAGGTAGGGATATCCCCATAAAGTGATTATGCTTATGTGCTTTTTGGGGTCCCTAAGTTGGGTTTCAGATGTAGAGGGTTTCGGCTCTAGGGCTTCGGGTTTAGGGTTTTGGGATTAGGGTTTAGGGTTTAGGGTTTAGGGTGTTGGGCTTAGGGTTTAGGGTTCTGGGGTTTCTGGCTTCGGACACTTTGTCGCAACATCCCGGGAAGCAGGGAGATGAGCAGATGCGAAACATGGATTTTGCTACCGATCTCCGCAGAATAACACTAAGCATGCACGACTACTTTGTAGGAGCACACGCAGTGAAACAAAGGCTAATAGGTCATAGGCCCCTATAACACAAGACTATATTACACACGGCTGGAGTGCAGGGGCCTGAATAACTGGAATTTGGTTTGGGGGTATAGTATACTAAAATTATAATAAGGAACCCCCAAAACCCTATTCTAATTATTAAGGCCCCCCTACATTACACTCACGGAGTCAGTCTCCTGAGAACATGGAAGTGGCAATATGGTGGCCTCAACAGTATGAAGAAAGTTTTCTCGGTGGGTTATGGTAAACAGACATGATCTTGTCACTAGTTATTCCCGAACCCGTGTAAACACTCCGTAAAACCAAGTATACAACAAATCTACAAAGAAAACCCATAGAGCAGGTATTCTTGCTGATTCTGACATACACTGCCCGAAACCCAAACCTCGCTGTAAAACCTCGCAAACCCTTTAAAACAGCTCTCTAAAGCCCCCCTTGGCCAGTAAAAGGAACTCTTACCAACTGATGGAAAAGTTAAGGGCATAAGGTCCTAGCTAGGCCCCAAACAGGTATGAAAGCCCTTCCCTAAACCCTAGACCCTAAACCCACTATACCCTCAACGCCCTAAACCCGAAACCTCTACCCTAAACCCTAAACCTATACCCTAAACCCTAACCCCTAACCCCTAAACCTCTGTGAGAATGATATGCTGCTGGCCTATGGGAAGCCCGGCGGCCACGACCAGTATCAGGCTGGCAGCCTTCACTACTCGGCGGATCAGCTGACCTCCTTGCTTACGGGTTCCGTAAAGGCTTTGATGACTTTGCAAGTCCGGTCAGATAGAAGTATGTTAATTAGAGCTACCACAGGCAGCTGTAGTAAGGTTCATGCGAGTCGGCCGGTGCCTCCTGCAACCTCCTGGCTTGGTAAGACTTTGACAGGATGGAACTCGCAAGGGCGCTGAGGAAAAGATGGCAATACAACGGCCTTAACAGGTAGAGTAGGGTTCCTTTAAGGCTTGTTCCTTTAAGGGTTCTATAAGAGGCTACTGCAAGGGTTACTGCAAGGCTTTAGAACAAAGGCCAGCAAGGATGGAATACGGTTGAGGTGTGCGCCATAATGTGCTTACACAGGAACGACTGGAGATAGTAAAACGGATTACTCCAACTTTTAAGCGTCAAAAAGAATCACCCGGCCTTGACGCAGAAGGTGCGGACAGATAGGAAAACCTCGGCGATTTCCCGACCCTACGAGGTAGCAAGACCCTAAACCCTAAACCTTAAACCTAAACCCTAAACCCACTTATCTCACAGAAGCCCTGGGCTTATGGTTTAGGGTCTACCTGTGGCCCAAAAGACCTACCGTTTTAAAGAACTAGAGCCATAATAAGGAACCCTAAAACGGTAGGACTTTTCGGATACATGTAGAGACACTATCCTAAACTTGGGTATCCTAAACTTGGGTCCTAGTTTCTCTCAACATCGCTTTGAGAACTCAGGGTGGCACCAGAAGCTCCCCAGGAATGCGTTGGCCAACACACTTCCAAACCCTGGAGCCTAAGAACCAAGCTGCAACCTGAAAATTGGATCTGAAACCTTAAACCCCGAAGCTATTGGCTCTAAACCTTGAACCCCACGCAATGAACCCAAAACCGAAAGCCTCAGCACCGACCCCAACCACTTTACTTGAAATCTGTCGGCGTTGGACCTGCAAGCATTCTATGGGCGACACCTGGCCAAAGAACTTGCAAACCGATCTGGGGGATTCTGCTATGCTATGTTTATGGTACTATAAGGGCGTACTGTTTCTCGGCCTTGTTTAATTCTTTCACCATTCGGGCCGCATCACATGATCTACAGTAAGATCGACTCTGACAGCTCGGAGGCTCTCTTCGGCTCATGGAACAGTTTCAAACGAACGGTATGGCGTTACACGAAAGCCTTGAAGTATCAAGCAGCATAAGTTTGACGGCTCGCCTCGTGTTTTCGGTTGTCTCTCGCCTGTGCTGCTGAACGGCACGGAAACAAACTGCGCCACAAAACTCGAAAGCACCAAAGTTGATGATCCCGAAATCCAAGATGTTAACCTTGGCCGATATCTCCTGTCTCGGACCAGCTCAGGCTGTCGGAAACATGTCATGCTGGAGAACATCCACGGCTGGAGGCTGAAACTGCAGTTTCGACTTAATGTCGATGATGTCGTCAACTGTTAGCTGCTCCTTCATNACCAGCTCAGGCTGTCGGAAACATGTCATGCTGGAGAACATCCACGGCTGGAGGCTGAAACTGCAGTTTCGACTTAATGTCGATGATGTCGTCAACTGTTAGCTGCTCCTTCATGAAGTTGCTGTCGGCCAAGCGCCCGGTGTCGGCACAAGCCGTGTACAGGTTCTCGAGGTCGTCGATGGCCGCCGCGACGTCCTGAGGCGTTGGCACACCCCCTTTGACGGCATTGTAGATGACAACCGTGACGGTGACATGCTCGGTAGCGTTTCGCTCGGGCGAGTTGATGGACAAGCCGTGCCAGACGTCGTGTTCCGTGCCACGCGAGACCCTTGCAGCACTGCTGTGGCCGGTTGGCACAGCGCACCGGGCCTCCGGCACTGAGCGCAGCTGAGCGCACTGAAGCACCACATTCATCATCACACCATCCATCCATGCATGCTTCAAGGCACTCTGTCTCCCACTGCATTGACAAGGTCGGATTCAGTGCAAAAACAGGAAAAGCTCCTTCTCTTGGCATGGGTGCCTGCTGCTGCAGTGGGACCTGGATGGTCATGAGCACGTTGAAGCGTCGGCCCATGGCACGGATGCCAATGACGCTCGAGGTCGCCTTACCGCGAGCCAAGGCTTCTTGCCGCTCCTGGTCCGTCTCTCGCTGTTCGCCACTTGATGGCGGCTCTCCTCGGCTTCCAGTAGCGGTGGATCTGGCCATCGTCATCAACTGCATGGTGGAAGAGCTTCTTCACACCCTGACCATCTTGCTGGACGGCCATGCCCCGGCGCCAGGGCACAGCAACACGAGATTGCGGGGATGGGATCGGTATCGCTCATGGTGTTGTAGTTGTAGGCCTCCGTCGCAAACTCGAGCTTCCCCCGGCCATCGGGGCAATCTTCCACCGGAATGAAAGTTGTCTGAAAGCGGATGGAGCATTGTGAATCCAAGGTGGAATTCGAGACGTCGGTCTGCCCCTCGAGGCCAGCATAACTGCCATAATCGCCCATCTGCTGCAGCACGGTCCGAAGCGTGACTGGCTGCAATGCTCCACCAGTACGGGATGCCACGACTGCCACCTCATCAGCAGAGACCACGCCCAGTTTTTCATTCCAGTTGTCACTGCGCACCGTGAAGAGTTGCGTCCCACTCTTGCTCTTGAGGTATGTGCCTGTGATGTTTGCCCCCCAGCAAGATAACGAGCCACCAACTGTCCCACGACTCACATCATCCCAAAAGACCACCTGGCAACTGTAGGTTGCGTAATGGCCCCCCCTGGATCGGCAAGCATCGTTGATGGCCTTCATGGTCACACCCACTGACGCCATGACCGGAAGGATTCAAAGCCCTTGCTTGAGAGCTGAATGCCCTTCTGATAGCTTTAAATGGCTACAAAGGCTCCGAGGTTTCACATCAAACCCTAAACCCTAAACATCCCTAAACCCTCAACCCCTATACGTCCCTAGACCCTAAACATCCCTAAACCCTCAACCCCTGTACATCCCTAAACCCTAAACATCCCTAAACCCTCAACCCCTATACATCCCTAAGCCCTCAACATCCCTAAAAACGGCCAGATAAAGGCAGACAGACTCCAAATCCTCAAGGGCTGGCTCAAGGACTCGAGGCTCTTCACAACCGATCCGAAAAAGAACCAGACTCCTGGCACAAAGCCCATAAGCCCTTTATTCACAAAGAAAAGAGTTTAAGGTTTAGGGTTTAGGGTTCAGGGTTTAGGGTTTACGGGTTTACGGGTTTACGGTTTAGGGTTTAGGGTTTAGGGCTCAGGGTTTAGGGAAATACGACTATGAAAAAGAAACAAAGAAGCACATAAATCTACGCCAAGGAACCAAGGAAGCAGGAGCTCTGCTGAGGCTGGAATCTGCCAGTGTCACGTTGCCAAAGAACATGGCCTTCCTCAATAACCCCTAAACCCTAAACCTTAAATCCTAAAGCCCTAAAACCCTATAAGCCCTAAACCCTAAACCTTAAATCCTAAAGCCCTAGAGCCCTATAAGCCCTAAACCCTAAACCCTACTACATCCTGTAAAGGAACCTAGAGGCCCGGATCTGCCATGCAGCCCTGACCCAGAGACTCCAAAACCCCTTAACCCAGAGGGTCCCACATACACTACCATTATGGAATTAGGTCCCCAAAACCAAAATAGGAATGGTTTTTTGGGGGCCTAATTCCATAGGTAGTGTATATGGACCCTCTGGGTAACATTACCGTTTAGGGTGTGGGCTTTTGGGTTTAGGGTTGAGGGCTTGGGCTTTAGGGTTTAGGGTTTAGGGTTTAGGCTTTTGGGTTCAGGGTTTGGGCTTTTGGGTTATGAGTTGTGGAAGAAAGGGGTTGGGTTCAGGAGCGTGAGGGCGGAATCTTACGGCTTCGAAGCAGAGTGAGATAGCGGGATTAAGGATTAGAAAAGGGTCAGGGGGCTTTTGGTAGAAGTTGTTCCGACCTCTACATTAGCATCCGGCATTGACTAAAGTTCCATCTTTGCATGTAGAGCTTTGGGTCTTCATATCCAATGTGCCCGGTTTCCGGGCTAGAAGGGTCGCTTTATGGTTTAGGGTCTAGGGTTTAGGGTTTAGGCCGATTGACATGAAAGTTGCAGGACTTGTAGCTAGGTCTAAAAATGTCCCAAGTCTCAGGGGCTTTACGGGATGGGCGTGAGCTCATGCGGTGTTGCTTTGTTCCGACGAGTTTGGGTCCATAGCTTAGTCATAGCCACGCCACATCTGCGGGTAGCCGCTACCCTCCGCCGTGGGTGTCGTGCGCACCAGCAAGCGCGCTAGGGCCACATACCTTGGTCTGGGAACAACGTCCAGCCCTGCCTAAATTCTTGGGCGCCTCTCAATCAAACCACCACCCTAAACCCTAAACCCTAAATCAGAGCGCTTAGGATTTAGGCTTGAGAGCTGACTATTTCCAGATACTGCGGACGTTAGGCCCATGCCCGACATGTCTGGGTCAGAAGAATGTCCCTTCACAATCCCTGCAAACATTTCCCCCCGAAGCCCTGGTCTCATAGGGTTTAAGGTTTAGGGTTTAGGGTTTAGGGGTTTGGGGGTTTGGGGTTTAGGGGTTTAGGGGTTTAGGGGTTTAGGGGTTTAGGGCTAAACCCTCAAGCCCGAAACCCCATAAGCCCTCGACTTGAACGTCTGAACCCTCAACCTCTCAACAGGTAAACTGGGTCAATCCTAGGTGTGACCAAGAGAACCCGAGACGCCTGAATTAAGGAATGGCCGTTGAATTTGAATATGGAGTTTCTAAGCAAACCATGAATTGAGAGGCCCGTGAACCCTCCAAAGAACTCCAACCAAGCCCTTACAAACCCTTTCAAAAACATACAATCTCGATAAAGCCCAATGAAAAGAAACCTGATAAAGCCCTCTACTCCTCAATAGAACCCAATAGAACCCACATACAAAGCCGCATGTTCCGTAGACAGAACCCTCATACTCCTCTCTTCCGCAATAAGCGTATTAGGTTCTCAGTGAAGCGAGAGCCTTAAACCCAAGAACCTAAGACCGAATGATAACGCTCGACTGTTCAACAGCCGCCCACTGGCTCAAAGGCACGCTACGTTCACAGCCACGGTGATGCCTGAGCCGGGGAGAAGCCAAGGGCGTCTGGGCTTCACAAGGGCTGTTGTAGAGCTTACCCAGAGACTCCACAACCCCTTAATTAAGGAATATTCCTTAAATTATAGCAGGATCCCTAATATGATTTAAGGAATATTCCTTAATTACGGGATATTGGAGCCTCTGGGTACAACGGTGTATGTAGGCTTTGCAGCGGTTTTCCAAGGCTTATGAATTGGTTTAGTTATTTAGGGTTCATATACGGTGTATATGGCGCCTACAGGGTCTCATGCAGAGTTTTGGATGGGCTTGGGGTGCTAAGTTTAGGGTTCGGGGAAGTTCCTGTAGGCTTCGAGGAGAAATTCCGGAGTTTCCGAAAATTAGGGGTACCTTAATTTGGGGTCCTTACAATAAGGATCCTACTTTTAGGGTACCATGTTAGGGTCCCCTATTTTCGTAAACCCCCAAATATACGAGGCTTCTGAATGAAGCACGATGTCCCTAGTTTGGCTTTAGCATCGATGTCGGTTGGATCTTCATCACGTGATATTCTGTGTTCAGGCACGAGCGGCATCTTGCTTCGTTGCCGTTCCTGCAATGAGGGACATCATGTCCGACTAGATACTAATAAGTAAGAGGCCCCGAAGCCCAAGAACTGAAATCAGCCCGTTAAATTCCTATCCGTACTCTCGGTTGTCCCAATTCTTAGCTCTGGACCCTAGCCGTAGACCCTAAACCTCTGAACCCAAAAACGCCAAACTCTGAACCCGAAACCCTAGAATCCCTAGAACCATGAATCCTAGACCCGAAGTCCCAAAAGCTTAACCCTCAACCCTACTTCCTAAGGTCCTAAAGCCTAAAGCCGTAAACCCTAAGCCCCAAGCCCTAAACCCTGCACCAACAGCCTACACCCCGAAACTTTAAACACGAAACCCTCCAACTCCCACATTGAGCTGGCGTGCCCAGGCTGTTGTGACCACCGAGCCATTCGCCTGTGCGCTTGGAGGCCCTTGAGGGTTTAGGGCTTAGGGTTTGAGGTGTAGATCGAAAGGTTTAGGGCAAAGGGTAAGCCTTTGAGGGTTTGCGTACCTTTGGTTAGTAGGGAATGGAAGAATGGTAGTAATAGCAGTTATCATTGTACCCCATTCCTCCATTCCCTACTAAGCAAAGGTAAGTTTAGGGCAGTTTGGGGCTTATGCTTTGTAGCGATCTCGACCCTACACCCTAAACCGCTTTGCGGCGTGGGAGGCTCCGGGTTGAAGGTTTGGGTGTGAGGTTTTGGGGCTAGGGTTTGGGGTTTAGGGGTTTAGGGCTTAGGGTTTAGGATTTAGGGCTTTAGGGTGGGGTTTAGGGTGAGGTCTTGGGGCTCAGCTGGGCTTCGAAAGTGACGGTTTAGACGACATGGCAGGGAGGCCGCAGGCGTCCTCACAGGGCGGTTCAAGTTTCATGTTTACTTAGGGCTTATAGTAAACCCCCAAAAATCGGAAACCGGCTTAAGGGCAATTAGCGCTGGGATTCCCAAAACATTACTCTTAAGGCTTCTACTGTAGAGTTTGCAGCTTCGTATTTAGAACTTCTAGTCTAGAAGTATCATGCCTAACAGCACCAGCAGGCAGAACACGAAAGTAGCACTGAAGCCAAAACAACCCTTAAGCCCAAGGCCCTATACCCGAAATCCCCCAAACCCGAAGCCCTTATTATGGTAAACCCTTAAATTCTCCCCCTCAACCCGAAACCCTGGGCGCCAAACTCAAGTTGTGCAGCCGCAATAAATACATTCCCTAGTACCCAAAGCCTTATGCTCTGAACCCCACTACCCTGATGCCCAATACCGGAAATCCCTCCTTGGTAATTATTCAGCCCACTACACTAAATCCTTATAATAGCCCTTATAGTAGCCCTTATAGACCCCTTTAAAGCCCCTAAGGAACCTTGTGCCCAATACCGGAAATCCCCTCCTGGCCTCGGAGCAATCCCAGCGCCGAAGCGCTCGATTGGATGGACCAGGTGGTAATGCCCAGCAGCAGCCCTGCTAGGGGCTTACAGGGCTTTGTCGCAGCGTTCATCAAGGTGTTAGAGTTGCTGGATTCTGTGAGGTTCTATGAGTTTTTATACTGGTTTATAAAGGTTTAGGGTCTTGGGATAGCACATGTTTGGCGCATTTTGACGGGTTCCTTGTTTGGGAGCTGGACTTAAATTCCTCCTATCGACAAGCAGAGCGATGGACTCAGTGAAGTTTCACCCTTCACCCTAAACCCTAAGCCCTAAACTCTAAACCCGAATGAGGCTTGAGACCTGAGCCGACAGCCTTCGAGTTGAATCCGTGGGCGGGATGCAGACGAGGTTTGTTGGGGCATGCCCAGATCTTCCAATATCCCTGAATCATCCTTAACTAGGGTAACTAGGGAATACACCTCAAACTATGATAGGATCCCTAACATGATTTAAAGAATAATTGAGGGAATATTGGAGTCTTTGGAGCAGCCCTACTAGACCCTGTTGAACAAAATTAAAAATTCCGAACAAAAAGCACTATAGAAAAACCCTGAACCTGTTTCCTGAAACCCGCAAAGACCTTCATCCCTAAACCCTAAACCCTATAGCATGAATGAACCACTGCGCATCCTCATCGGCCCTGGCCTGTGCCGCAGACCACCTCCGCATAGGCCCGTGTGTTGCCACGCTTCTCCTGACCGGTTTAGGGTTTAGGGTTTAGGGTTTAGGGGAAGTTCTGGCAGGCTGCGGAACGGTGAATCGATTAGGGGCCATGATACTTGGAGGCCCAGGGGACTTAGTATGTAGGTTGCAAGTAGCGTTATAAGTACCCTAAATGGAGTTGGGGGTTTCCGAAAATAGGGAACCCTAATATAGTACCCTAAATCGTAGGATCCTTATTATAAGGACCCCAAAATAAGGTACCCCTGATTTTCGGAAACTCCCAAATTCTGGCCTTGGGAAGTGTCGGACCCTGAGCTAAGGCTCCAAAAAGTATCTTTTAAGGTTTACCTTAACCCTGAAGAACCTACCTTTTTAGTTCCTTATTATGATTTCCTTATATAAGTCCAAAAAAACGAAGCCCAGGGCCCCACGGGTGGGATCCAGGCAGGTGGTGCCATCCCAAATAAGTATAAGGGATCCCGAATCCTCAAACCTAGACACCGTATTTTTCCCCTAAAGCCTAAACAGCACCCAAGCCCCGAACCCCCAACCCTAAACCCCAAACCCTAAACCCTAAACCCTATAAAACCCTAAACCCTAAAAACCCCAAACCCTCAACCCTCAAGAGTGCTTTCACGACCAGGCCGTACAAAGACTTTAAAAAGCCACCTTGTTACCCAGTTTAGGGTTTAGGGTTTAAAGTTCAGGGTTTAGGGTTTGAAGTTTTGCATTTAGGGTTTAGGGTTTAGGGCTTAAAGTTTAGGGTGAAACCAGCCGCCCAGCCCAGCCCAGCCCAACAGAGCTCCCAACACCAAGAATGGAAAGCAAGGACCCAAACCCTGCAGAGTTTCTATGATTCCCATAACCCAGAGGGTCCCACATACACTACCATTATGGAATTAGGTCCCCAAAACCAAAATAGGGATGGTTTTTTTGGTGCCTAATTCCATAGGTAGTGTATGTGGACCCTCTGGGTAAGAGTTCCTATAAAGGGTTCCCTTAAAGGTTTTCTAGAAGGGTTCTTTAAGGGTTCTATAGGGGTTTATATACTTACTTAGAGGCCCAGGGGACTTAGTAAGTAAGTTATGAGTAGAGTGATACTTACCCCAAATGGAGTTACCCTAGCTATAAGCCTACTTATAACCGACTTACTAAGTCCCCTGGGCCTCCAAGTAGGTTTCAATTCCTTCATGCCATTTTTCGGGGCCAAAACGATCCACCAAGCCCACACGAGCAATACAATTCGAAGATCATGGGCCTACCTACTAAGTCCCGATCCTCTCAGTGGAAGAACCTGATTGCGGCATCTTCGGGCGCGGTTTAGGGTTTGCGGATTCCAGCCTGCAAATTTGTATGGGCTTTGGGCTACATTTTAGCAGAAAACAGAACCAGCTTCTATATTGTAGCTACAAGTTATGAAGTAGAACTCTGAAGCTTCAAGCTGCAGACTAGCTTCAGAGTTCTACTTCACTACAAGTTGTGCAGGGCTTAAAGTCTACGAAAAAAGGTCACCGCGCCTGGCGAAACAATTCGGAAGCTTCAGCAAAGCCATGCCAATAGCCATGGCTGTGATGGCGCCTCGAGGCAGTGATATTGGCAATTTCAGTTGTGCCTTCAGGGTTCCCCAGAGACTCCAATATCTCTTAATTACGGAATATTCCTTGAACCATATCAGGCATCCTACCATACTTTAAGGAATATTCCTGAATTAAGGGATATTGGAGTCTCTGGTTCTGGGTTTTAAGGCTTAAAGTCCCCAAGGTTTGCTAATAGGGTTCGAAACCCTGAACCGTAAAGCCTTAATATAGGGGCCGTATCAATTATAATAGGGTTTGGGGGCCCACTATACTATAACTAGAATAAGGAATCCCCAAAATAGTAGTGGTAATTATTAAAGCCCCTATATTACCCATGGGGCTAGGAGTTTTGGGGCGTCTGGGATGTGGCTCGGGCGCAACGCTCCGTCTGGATGTTCTGAGGGTTTAGTCCCGAGCTTAAACCCTAAACCCCGAACCCTAAAACAACCCTAAAACCTAAACCTTAATCCCCAAACCCCTAAACCCCAAACCCCTAAACCCTAAACCCAGAACCCGAAACCCTAAACCCCTTCACCGTCTCTGAAACCCAAGAGTCCCAAAGAGAACCCTAATACGTAGTTTAAGGGATATTGGAGTCACCGGGCTTAGGGTTTCCTTGCACCTCGCAGCTCCACCTCGTCATGGGGTAGTAAGCCCTAAATACGGCTGATGGACAAAATCCTGCATTACTTTAAGAACCCTAAACTATGGGAATTATGGTATATTCCTTATAATGGGTAATGCAGGATTTTGTCCATCAACAGTAGGGTTTAGGGTTTAGGGAATCCTAACCTCTCCATCTCCATCCCTATCGGCTTCATCCATCATTATAAGCGTAAATAATATTCTTTTTTTTGAGCCTATAAAACCCTCACCCCAAAACCGAATTGCAAATCAACCTAGATTCTCAAAGAAATCCACAAAGTAAAACCCAACCCAAACGAACCGCCTAAGGAGAAACATCCTTACACTGACGACGAGGGTGGCTTCTGGCTCTTTCAAGGGTTCCTTAAAGGGCTGCTTGGTACTAAAGCGACCTCATTGGAAACCCGGTTTCAAGCGAACCTTGAAGGGTTCCTTAAAGATGTTCGTAAAGGGTTCCCAACCCTAAACCCCAAACCCGTTCCTGAAAGAGATGCTTAGAAAGTTCCTCAAAGAGATCCTTAAAGGGGCTCCTTGAAAGAGATCCTTGAAGGGTTCCTTCAAGGGACCGAAGAGGATATTAATAATTCGAACAGGCTTTGGGGGTATATTATATACTATCATTATAATAAGGGGCCCCCAAAACCCGATTCTGACTATTAAGGCCCCTACATTACAGGTTTTAGGCAACCTACTTGCGAAGCGCCGTAGGCCTTCAAGTAACCTAAACCCCAAAGGTCATGTGAAGCGCTTAAGTTGAGGGCTCGGAAGTGTCTTGTGGCACTCATAACCCCGACCAACTCGGTCAACTGAGCCTTCGAGTAGTCAACTCCAAGCTAAACATTGGAAAAAGCCGAAAACTTGCAGTTTTGGGTTTAGGGTTCAAGTTTCAGGGTTTAGGGTGTGTGGGTGTTTGGGGCTTCTTTATCGCTGGGAGCCGGGTCTCTGTCGAGTTTTCAGCGGCACTGACAGGCTGCAGCCATCCGCCATGCCATCAGAGAGGCGAGGGATTTAGGGTTTAAGGTGCATGTTTAGGTTTAGAGTTTGAGAAGTTGCATCTAGGGGTTGAGGGTGTTTTTCGGCTTCGAGGGCTGTGGCATTGCTTCGGGTGTGTGGCTGGCGCGCAGACTTTGGCCCAGGCTCCGGCTTCTCGGGTTCAGGAGTGGGTGTCGGTCTCTGTGCTTTACTTGGAGGGTCGGGGGAGTTAGTAAGCAGTTATATTATAGAGTTATAAGTACCATAACCCCAATTAGGATCCCTTTTAGGGTACCTATAACTCTACTTACTACCTACTTAGTAAGTCCCCCGACCCTCCAAGTAGGGTTCAGGTATGGTTTGGGGTGTAGGCGTCACGGCACAGGGCTGTATCAGGTAGGGTGTTCTTCTAGCTTGCGGTTTGGGTATCGGCTTGCGCTTTCTCGACTGCTGCAGCTACGTCGAGTCGAAGCTCCAAGCCGTGAAAGTTTCCGAAACGCCTCAAACCCAAGACGACTACGAGGGTATGCAGCATGCCCCTGAACCCCTTCCTGAAGCAGGCTACCCCTTGTTGAAGGAGGCTCCTCTTAGGGGCCCGCAGGAGCCGGATGGGGTAACATCGCCGATCCACTTGCCCCGAACCCCCGACTGAACCGAACCACCGAGATCCCCCTGCCCGCCATAGGGTTTAGGGTTCAACCGGAATCCCGAATGCCGATCCGATGAGATCCTGACCGATTCTTTAAACCGTCGGTCCGTTGGCGAGGTTTCTGGTGTTTTCTGTCTGCACATCACATGATATGCAGCTAGAGAAACACGACTCACAGACTACTGGAGCCACTTCTATCAGATCTCAGAGCAATAATTGCAGGATCGCAGTTTTTAACCTGCCTACAGCAATAGGGCCATTAATCGAAGGTCTACATCATTGTCAACCCAAGCCTAAACACTGAACCCCAAACCCCAAAAAAGGGAAGCTGGGGACTGAGGAAGGCGCAAGAAGGCTGAACAACCAAGTCTACTCACTAGGTCGCAGGACTTCCCCTTTTGGCTGCAGTGAGAGAAGTACCCAAATTCTCACTGGGGCCCCAAACCCAAGGAAATAAAAGTTGAAACTTTCAGAATCGAAGATGTTATAAGAACCCCAAAAGTTGAAAAGTTGAGTTTACAGCCAATAAGAATTGCAGTAACCTACTGTAACCTACTGCTCATGCACTGCATCCCCTGCGCCTGCAAGTATGGCCGCTTCGCTTGAACACACCAAGACCTATGGGTGCAAAGTATGAAAACTTCGGGTATAGAGCCGTGGTTTCATATGGTTGCGTTATCTGCGCCAAAACTCTAAACCCAAAGGCCAGAATCTGCTTTTCAAGCCCTGCTCAACCCTGCTGAACCCTGTAGCACCCTAAACCCCATGCTCCAAACTTAACGGAGTCCTGAACTACTAGAGAACCCTGAACCCCATGCTCAAAAAGCCCTAAACCCTGAACCTTAAACCCTAAACCCTAGACCCTGAAACCCTAAACCCTAAACCCTAAACCCTGAACCCTGAACCCTGATCCCCAAGCTCCAAATCTAGACTTTGAACCTTCCAGAGACTCCAAAACCCCTGAATTCAGGAATATACCTTAAACTATACTAGGATCCCTTCTATGATTTGAGGAATATTCCTTAATTCCCTGATAGAACCCTTAGATCCCTCTGAGGCACCCTTTGAGGAACCCTTTGGTCTATTCCTTAACTAAGGGGCTTTTGGGAGTCTCCGGAACACCCTAAACCCCTAAACCCTTAAACCCCTAAACCCCTAAACCCCAAACCCCTGAACCCCTAAACCCTACAACGCGAAGTATTAAAATTGCACTTTGAACCTCAGGTCCATACCGTAAATTATAGTAGGATCCCTCATATGATTTAAGGAATATTCCTTAATTCCCTTGTAGAAACGTTTGGAGTCATTGAATCTCAGGTCCAGGCTTGACGATATCACCGGACCCATACTCGATGGTCTCCTTCGCCTGCATTCAGTTTCGGTCTCAGCTCCTTAAAGGGATCCTTTTTAATTCCTTTAAGGGATCTGTAAGGGCTCCCTTTAAAGGGATTGATAAGGGCTCCTTTAAGGGTTAGGATTTTCCCTTTTAAGGGTTCCTCTTAAGAGCCTAGGGTCTAGGGGTTCTAGAAGGGTGGAGGGTTCAAGATTTCGCTTTCTGGTTCTTTGAAAGGTCGCTTGGAGGGCTCCTTTACGGCTTTAGGGTTTAGGGGTTTTGGGGTTAGGGTGCAGGATTCAGGATTCAGGGGATGAGGGGTTTAGGGAATAAAGTTTCTCTTCGAGCTCTGTGGAGGAATCTACGAGGGAAGTGTTTTGCCCTAAACCCTAAATCTCTGGGGGTCAAGCTACAGTTGATGATATAAATTCTGCATTCCCCATAGTAAGGAATATACGATAATTCCCATAGTCTAGGGTCATCCCGGTATTTACATCAACCGTAGGATTTGGGGGTTTGGGGTGTCTGACGGGTCCCTTCACCTGAAGCAGGCGGAGTGTAGGCGGCTCTGAACAGCTTGGGAGCATCTCTCGTCGAGGGTTTAGGGGTCAGGCCTGAACCTGTATTCTTGGCTGACTTCTGAACCCCTCCAAAAAGTTAAACTTTCAGCCTCCTTATTATGGTTCATACAGAAACCCAAAAAGTTAAAGTCCTCAGAATCAACCAGAAGAACGCCAAGTATTGTTTAGGATTTTGCGCTTAAGCGTTGGATTCACAAAGAAGATCCTGTCAACACTCTCATTTTGTGTAGAAGCCGCAGAACTCGAAATGGCAACGTGTGTTTCAATCTCACCGGATCGATGCAGAAGCTTAAACCTTAAATAGAGAACCCCAAACCCTGAACCCTAAACCCAAAACCCTAAACCCTAGACCCTGAACTCCAAGCCCTAACCCTGAACTCTAAACCCTAAATCCTGAACTCTAAACCCTAAACTCTAAACCTTAACCTCTAACTTCTAAAGCCTACCTTGTGGAGGACCTGTATACGGAAATCATATTCAGGAACCCTAAAAGGGTAGGTGTCCTAGGGTCCAGGTAAAGCCTAAAACCCTGAAACTAGGTGGGGCTTTTAAAGCTTTTGAAAAAAAGATAAATAAGATCCTCTTAAGCCCAATAAGGGAAGATATCAAATGTCGCAAAGCCCTACCAAGTGGGATGCCGGAGCCTGCAAGATTATCTCAGAAGGTCTGGTGGAGTTTCAGGGTTAGGCGGATTCTTTAAAGGATCCTTTAAGGGATCCTTCAAGAGTTCCTATAAGCTTGTAGGGTTTAGGGTGTAGGGGTTGGGGTTTAGGGGTTGGGGTTTTAGGGTTTAGGGTGTTGGGGTTTAGGGTTTGGGGCTTAGGGTTGCTTTAAGGGTTCCTGCAAGGGCTCCTTTAAGGGCTTAGGGTTTTGGGGGGTTCAGGGGGTTTGGGGGATGTCGGAAAAAATTGTAACCAGCACAAGATCTGTACAGTGTCTAGGAGTACACGACTATATCTAGATTGCATACTGTAGAGAAACACAGTCAAGGTCGTAACAATGGAAGTCGTGCTGGTTTACATGCCAACTGCAGGTGCAAGCAAGCACGCCAAGCCCCTAAAACACCAAATTCAAAACCCAAAACCCTAAACCCAGGAACCCAAACTCAGAATCCCAAACCCCAAAGCCGAAACCCGAAATCCGAAAGCGCCTCCACTCGCTGCCCTTTGCTGTATTGCCGTGCGGTCAAGCTAAACCTGAGCACCGCTTGACTTTGCTGAAGGCTCGGATGTGGGATTTGGGAGTTTCCGAAAATAGGGGACAACTGTGTATATAGTACCCTAAACAGTAGGATCCTTATTATAAGGACCCAAAATAAGGTACCCCGAATTTTCGGAAACTCCCATTTCGGGGCTTAGCGCTTCCTGCTTAGGGTTTAGGGTTCATCGTCCCGGGTTGGGTTAGGAATTCTTATCCTAAAGAAATCCTTAAGGGAACCCTTATAGGGATCCTTAACAAGGACCCTTAATAGGAACCTTAAAGGAATCCTTATGGACCCTTAAAGGAAGCCTTCTAGGGATCCTTGGAGGAATCCTTAAGGGAAACCGCACTACTCCGGCAAAGGGTTGAGGATCAAGGCAAAATGCCCTTCAGTATGGGATTCCTTCAAGACAGGTCTGCTTCCTTACATCCTTTTGAGGGTTTAGGGTTTAGGGTTTAGTATGGGATTCCTTCAAGACAGGTCTGCTTCCTTACATCCTGTTGAGGCGCAGGGGGTCACTGTAGCGATGCCATCATGCCACTTAGAACCACTTGTTTACAGTTATATAACTCTAGACACTACAACGAGAACGCTCAAGGAACCCCAGAAAGTCAAGGTCCTAAGGTGGTAGCCATCGGCAGAGACTTCTTGGCTCGAAAAGGGGGGGAAAAATCCTGCAGATCACCCCCTGTGCGGTTCCTTACTATAATGATGGTATAATGTGCCCCTACATTAGGGTTTCAGGTTTTGGGTTTGGGGGGCTCCAACATCGCTGCACAGCTGAAATAGGAAAAGCTTCAAATTCCACTCGGTGAAACGCAGTTCACCTGGGGTGTCCCGGAAGATCTTGGGTATCAGACGCAGATCTTGCTCCAAGCATGTACCACGACTCTCAAAAGTTGCAGCTGTTATAGGGGTTTAGGGTTTAGGGATTTAGGGTTTAGGGCTTAGGTTTTAGGGTTTAGGGTTTAGGGATCTAGGGTTTAGGGTTTAGGGCTGAAGTTTTAGGGTAAAGGGTTTAGGTTTCAGGGTGGTTTAGGGTTTCAGTCATCTCACCGTAAGCCCACGTCAGCCCTGTCAGCCCTACAGAAACCTCAATTCATTCCAGTCGCCAAGCCCTTGTCCAAGCAGTGGCCTGGCTGTACCAGGAATGCCAATCGACTGGAGCCATGGCCAATCACACACGCCCGTAAAGCCTTCGTGGGACTATCTCGTCCAGGTTACCAGGTCGATGTGGAAGCTTCCGAAGATGTTGGTCGCTAGGTCAGCGGCTCTCCAATATAGCCGCTTGAAACAAGGCGTGCCCCCTTCTTTCCTGCACTTCCTATTCAAACGCAACCCCAAACCCCAGACCAAATACCCTAATACCCTAACCTTCAAGCCCACAAGCTAACACCTGGGTGGTTGTCAAAATTAAGGTCCCTTTTTGGGTACCCTAAATAGTACGTGCCGTATTATAATAAGGACCCAAAAGGGACCATAATTTTGACAACCACCCATATATTAAGGATCTCGGGCCCAAAGACCATATTATATAAGGCTGTTGGGATATTTTGAGCCTTAGGGCAAGTCCTCATATGCGCTTTAGGCCCAACATCAACTCCCCTTTGGTCTTCGGCTAACGGGGACACGGATTTTCGAGTTTAGGTTTAACAAACTCCTCGTCTGCTTCCTTGCAGCCCTGAACTCTGAACCCCCAAACCTCAAGGGTTTAGGGCCAAGGATTCCCAGAGAGCCCAATACCCCCTTAAGGATATATAGCTTAAATCATAATATGAAGCCCTATATAATTTAAGCCATATTCCTTAATTAAGGGGTATTGGGCTCACTGGGTTTGTCCCACTAGTGCCTTTGCCTGCACACCAGAGACTGCATCTTGAATCTCGAAATCTCGTTAAGGCTGTCGCGCTTTGAGTGAGGGTTTCGGGTTAACCCCCAAATCTCTCAAACACCACGCACTACAGACGATGCGGGTGCAACCTTGAATCCTGCAGCCACAAGCACCTTCATCCCTCAAACATGACACCCCAAAGCCCAAACCTCAGATCTCTAAGCCCTGAGTCATGACACCTGGATATGGGTGTTGGGATTTAGGGCTTAGGGTATAGCCCTCAATTGCGTCCTGTTTCAACGCTCCAAAATCTCATAAGACTCTCTATATCCCGTACAAAAGCCCCCAAACCCTAAACCAAACAAAAACACTCTACAGTAAAACCCTAAAAATCCTTTAAACCCTGAACCCTAAACCCCAAAGCCCTAAAACCCTTAAACCCCAACAACCCCCAACCTTGGTATCATGGTATCATGCCATGGGGCTTAGAGATCTGAGGCTTGGGCTTTGGGCTGTCGTGTTTGAAGGACTACGGTGCTTCCCTGAAACCTAAACCCTCCACCCCAAACCCTAAACCCCTAAACCGCCAAACCCTAAACCCTCAACCCTAAATCCTAAGCCCTAAATCCTAAACCCTAAATCCTAAAAGTCTGCCTCTGCAGCAGGTCTTTCCGGTCCCATGGAAACCAGCCGCGGCCGTCCGCGAGCTCAATCTGGAGAGCTGAAGCTGCATCGGTCTTTTTGGCTTAAAGGGGTAGGCTCCTTTTTACCGTCGCTTAATAAGTAGAATAGGGCTTTGGGGGCCGATGATACTATAATTCTAATGAGGAACCACCAACATAGTATAGGTAATTTTTACGGCCGTGCAATCTGACCCACAATTTGGCCTCCGGGCTTCGTGTTCTTAGGTCTGGGGTTTACGGTTTAGGGTTTGGGGTTTAGAAGGCCTAGGTTCTTTTTAAGGGCTCCATAAAGGGTCCCACTAGGGCCTGCTATTGGGTTATTGCTTTCAGGGTTTGGGCTTTGGTTCGCGGAATGAAGCTTACTGGTTTTGGATTGGCCGTCTTTTACGGGTGCATTCGGCATAGTACTGGTAGCTTAGGGTCTCAGAACTGGTTTGTATTCAACTTCAAACACCCTTCATTCAGGAATCTAGCGTAAGCGGTCTGGAGGATCCGTCCAGAGCTCGATCCCGCCAGGATTGGAAGTGCATTGCGAAAACGAGAAAAGTTTGCTTCATTCTGTGAGTGTGGCACTCGACAATGCTATTCCTGGGTCTAAGTTTCCAGAGTCCCCTAAACCCTAAACCCTAAACCCCTAAACCCCTAAACTAAACTCAAAAGCGTAAGCCAGAATGCTCAGCTTAAGCCTTATCACGCACAGGAGCGTATTACACCCTGTGCGGGAAAGCAACAAATGACTTTCTAGTCTTTACGAGGTAAAGGGTAATTATAGGCATAATTACATCCATTTACAAGTAAGTACAATAACTGAACACAAGGCTTCCTTCGATTACTGAAGAATAAGAACGAACCCTAAACCGCAACCCCCTAAGCCCGGGGAAAAAAATGGACCCTCGAGTGCTCGTGTGCCCAAAGGGGGCGGGGCCACATTCTGCAGCGAAACAGGGCCGTTCTTTTCGTGTGCCTGCTCTAAACCATCCGGGATCCATGTGTGCCCACGGCGGTCAAGGCCACATTCTGCAGCAAAACAGGGCCGTTCTTTTCGTGTGGCTGCTCTAAAGTCTGCTTCGCCTTCCATAAACCTGGAAATATATTGCTGATTTTGCAGTACCAAATTCTGTTCATAAAATGTGCATTTTAGCCTGGGCCAGGTGCCAATCTCGAGGTTTCCTTCTTTCTTTTCGTGTGGCTGCTCTAAACCCTTCGGGACTCCTTGGTCTAGGGTTCCGAGTCTTAGGATCGAAAAATGGGCCCTGGAGTGCTCGTGTGTGCCCAAAGGGGTCGGGGCCACATTCTGCAGCAAAACAGGGCCGTTCTTTGCGTGTGGCTGCTCTAAAGCTGCCAGGGTCCCTGTGTGCCCAAGGCGGGCCAAGCCGCATTCTGCAGCAAAACAGGGCCGTTCTTTTCGTGTGGCTGCTCTACACTGGGTTCTGAGTCTTAGGATCGAAAAATGGACCCTCGAGTGCTCGTGTGTGGCCAAAGGGGTCGGGGCCACATTCTGCAGCAAAACAAGGCCGTTCTTTTCGTGTGGCTGCTCTAAACCGCTTTCCCAAGCTCTAAACTCTGTCCCTCGGAGCCCGGATCAAAAAATGGACCCTCGAGTGCACGTGTGTGCCCAAAGGGGTCGGGGCCACGTTCTGCAGCAAAACAGGGCCGTTCTTTTCGTGTGCCTGCTCTAAACCATCTGGTGTCCATGTGTGCCGGCCGTTCTTTTCGTGTGGCCTCTCTAAACCGCTTTCCTAAGCTCTAAACTCTGTCCCTCCCAAGCATGTGAACTTGAACACTTGTTTCTGCACTGCATGCGAAGTACAAACACAGGCAACAAGCATTGTCTCGCATACTGCAATGCAGCCACGGCAATACTTGCCTGCCATGTTGGCCAGCGAGCCGCACGGACACATGCTTCGGATGTGCGATGTGTCGAAACCCACCAGAATTATGTGCAATCGACGAGCGTGTGCTACTGTCGTCCTTGCAGACTGGCAACATGGTTTTTTGGTTGCTGGACCAGCAAGCTTGAACCGCACAAGCGTTGATGCAGAGGCTGTTTGACGCACATCCGGATGCCGCAAACCTGGAAGCATGCTCTTCGCAACACCCTCTCCGACTCTTTTTTCTGCATGCTGGTGCAGGGACTGCACGGACTTTGCGTCTTCAATCGACCGAAGAAGCACCACGCACTGTCCTTTCTCACGCGACTGAGCGCCACGTAGCCAGCACCCCGAACGCCTTCTTGATCCAGCCAGAGCGCCATATAGTCCAGCGTGGCGCCTTGCAGCTTGTGCAGCGTCGTGGCATAACCGAGGCGCATCGGATAGAAGGTTGCCCACGCCGTGCTGCCATCGGACAGTAGCTGGCTCTCTGTGCGCGGGCACACAACAATGGCTTTGTTTGTCGCCGTTCTTACTCTGATGCCGTGCAGTCCAACGGCCTCCAGGATGCAAAACACGCCATTTACTTGATCACGCTCCTTGTCGATGTTGCGAGTCAGCATAAGTTTCATGCCGACATGCAATTCGGTGTAGGAGCAGTCGTACTTCAGGTACTCGCCGCGGTGCTTGTTGTCGCAGTTGGCGTCCGGGTCGGTGGCGATCACGCGCAACGGCTCTTGCTCTCCAAATTGGGTTTCGACTGCCAACTGCTTCAAGTGTTCAGCCACCCGCCGCGTGAACGTTACCAGGGTACCTTCTGGGTGCGCCTCCAGAACCGTTGCCACTTCCAAGCGGGTTGGCTGGTCAGTCTTGCTGACGGAGTGTCCGCGCAGCATTGCCTGCAGTTGTGCCTCGGTAGGCTGCGAGTCGCGCACGAGCGACAACTTCCGGCTCAACTCCGGACACGTGCCGCGCTGCACCTCATAGACTTCCCGCAATCGGATTTGCTTCCACAGCGGGCTGTCTCTCGCGCTGGTGTTGTCTATGGATCGCAATTGCTTGAAATCACCGAGGAAGACGAGACATGGTTGCTTGTCTGCTGCCACCCATAGTCGCATGATTCGCTCGAATTGTGCTCTTGTTAGTTGTCCAATCTCTTCGACAACCACCAAGTCGTAATCTGCGAGCAAACCCAGTGTCAGATGCTCTTCGACATGGAGTGCGAAAAAGCTGTGCACCGTGTCGATGTGGACTCTTGCAAACGACTGTCGGTAACTTGCTGCCAGCAAGCCTGTTGGACAGGCAATGGCCACGTTTGCCCGGTCTTGTACTTTCGTCATGACACTTTTCACTGCCACACTTTTGCCAGTACCTGCTGCTCCGACATAACAGAGCGCACACTTGGACCGGCTGGCCTCCTCTTGCACGTACGGATGCCATTTCTCGACTGCTATACCGTTTCGCCGGACCGCTTCTCCACGGATGCCATCACCTCCGACAACATGCGTTGCATCATCTCTTGCTGTTCGCCAGACAGCATCTTCTCCTCGGGAAGGTCGGCTACATCCTGGTTGCAGGTGTTGTCGACCGAGGGCTCATAGTTGCCGGACCGAGTTCGTTCGATGGACTCTGTCTTATCTTTCACGCTGGCGATCGTGTTCTCGATGTGGTGCTCTCGCCCAAGCTTCTGCTTCCATGTCTCGCCGAATAGCAGGCATGGACTGCCAGTATTTGGAACAGTGGCGCAGACACAACGCCAGACCTTGTAGGTCCTCCGGGATTTCGTCTACGGAGGGATGCCAGAGACTGTCTAGGCTGCGAACAGGTACATGAAGAAGCATCCATTGCTTGAAGAAGTTGTCGTTTCTCCGAGAGTAAAGAATCGTTGCAACCATGGTGCTCCCCTGCGTTGAGCATTTGTTGGCAAACTCGTTCATTGAGCAACCGGGTTTCTCGTCTTCATATCTCTGCCGGATGCCGTAGCTGATCTCACCTTTCGAGTTGCTTCGACGCAAAAAATTCAACAGCGACATAGTCTCTGCTCTCCAGCTGCTCTTCTCGTACAGTTCAATTTCTCGAGGTAAGCGCCCACTGCTCCACGGAACCGGCACCACGAAACGGCGAATGCTGCCGGTGTGAAAGCACTGCGGCAAGACGTGGGCTGCTAGCTGGAGGACCATTTCCATCTCAAGTGGGCGGTACCGTCAACAGCCCACGAACGACTTCGGTCAAGATATGTGCCAGGCGCAAGCTTTCGGCTACCGGAAGATTGGTTCTGGATCTTGCGGCCTTGCACATTTCGTCTATCAACCAAGCGTGATACGGAGCTGTCCATTCATATGGCGCTATAGTTATAAAAAGAGTCGGGGGACCCAGTTGCTTTTGCAAGTCCACCAGCGCGGCATGTTTCGTTCGCCAGTATTCCGGTGCGAAAGACTTTCCGGCAAGAGCCGCTCGAAGGCTGAGACCAGCTGCGCGGTCCGCACTGCCGATGCCCGTGTAGAGCCAGAGATCATACACGAATTGTGTCAATTCGAGATCGACACCGTAGCCTATGAGCGAAGACAAAACCTTGGCCAGATAGGAGGCTTTGAAGCTCTGCCGTTTCTGCACTTTCTCCTCGTCCTCGTCGCTGTCGCTCTGGTCGATTGCAGTCCTCTTCATCCGACGGCTGTCTTGCGATCTAGCAAACGTTTCAGACATCGTGGTCTTCCAATACAAGTGCGGCCAGGCCGCGCACTCGATGCCCACCGTCTCCATGAACCGCAGAGGCATGAGATCCGTCGGAGGTTTCTCCTCTGCGTTCTCATGCTTTTGCAAGGCCATCACGTACGTCTCTTGCAGCTCAGTGAATTTTTTGTATGCCGACTCTTCATTTTCGAGGAGATACTTGCTCGCGACTTCGGCTTGCTTGCGGTCACGCTCCACCTCGAGACCAGCGACGGCACTCTTCCATCGGAATCGAGTCGGGCCCAATAGCCAGACGGAGATGGTTCACCTGGCCCGCATGAGATGCTAAACGGCTGAAGACACTCCAGGACGCATCGAGACATGCCCCTCAGCTCAACCGGCACATCGGCGGGGCTCGGCGCGAAATATCCTGTGCCGTTGACGCAATAGCGGCAGCGAGGACGACTTCCTGTAGGGAACCGCTGCGTGCGCAGCCGCTTGCATTCGGGACAAGTTGTCCAGCTTGCCTCTTCCGCCCACTTTTGGAATGTCTTGGCCGCCGAGGTCTGCCAGTCGACGTGCTTCGCGTGCTCTTCATACAGCGTGGGAAATTTGCGACAAGCTCTTTTGGTATCGTTTTGCCTAGCTTTGGCTCCTTCTTGTATCTCTGCCTCAGACAACGACAGATGACACACACGGTCCTGTAAGCTCGAAACCCAGGATAATGCTTCTAGCGATTCTAGCGTCTCCTGCTTGCGCGTGCGTGCCACGCCGTGCAGCTCCGCAGACTCTGCTTTTAGGTTGTTCAAGGCTCTGGTGATAGTTGCAGGAGCGACAAGATGAACTTCTCGCAGGGCCGTGGCATCGCAGAAAATGCATTTTTGCGTTGCACTGTGCTTGGAGGCCCAAGCTGCTTTACCGCTGCCTTCACGATGGAAGCGACAAGGTTCTTCGGGCCTGCCGCAACACAAGATCCGCTTCTTACCAACTGCCATCTTCACCGATGCTTTCGTGCAAGTGTCCTCGCGATATGCCACCATGCCGATCGCACCATGCGGGTGCTTGTACTTGTGCATCCATGAATGCGTTGGCTAGGCCACTACCTGCTGGGATGATGTCCTCCGCCTCAGCTTCGGTCATGCTCGAGCTTTCGCGCCTGCTTGCACTTCGGCATGTTGCCTGCTGCTGCAAGCGAAGTGAGCTCCAGGCACGAGACCAAAGAATTATGTCTGGATGTCTTCTTCATATGAACAACTTCTCGGGCTCCGGCAGCTCCGATGTCTGCCGTTCCAGCCAGCTAACGTTGTCGCATCGTTTCAGCAATTCTCGAACAGGAAGTGTAATTTGGCTTCCGCAGCTTCTGCTGTGGTCACTCCGAGAGACACGCCAGGGACGAGTTCGTACACCTCGCGGAGAGCTGCCGCAGCAGCGGCAATGAGCTCCTCGGTCCCACTTTTTGACCGTACATGCGTCTGGAATGCAACAGCCTGAACGCTCATGTCCACGGCCGCGGTGTTGCCGCAAAGTGCCTACAGGGCTTCGGATCTATGCCATATAATGCAACCGAACAGGTACTGAGTCTGCCACGTGCTGTAGCCTGTTTCGTTGTTTGCGACTCACCGACCATGGTGCACGTGCTGACACTGCCTGTCTTCTGATGTTCTTGCAGCAGCTATCAATTTCACTCTCTAGTCGCAACATCGGAGAGAACCTTCCCATGATTGCTTGGACTGCTCCTAGCACCCGCACAAATCGAGTGCGCGGCGGCTCGATGGTGATGTGGCCCGGAGTATCCTGCCGGGGTGCACACTTCGTGCTCAAGTTCTGAGGGCATTACCTCGCTCGCTAGGACACGCATGCTGCAGCACGTGTGCCAGACTGAAAGGCGTCTCCTTCAGTTGCTTCGAGGCACATATAGTCAAAGCAACGGTACTGAGGTCGCTGCCATTTCGGGCCAGCTGCGCAAGTGGCCTTTTGCTCGAATGCATCGAAACTTGACGCAGGACGAAGTCTGACCGCTGACGGTGGAGCACGTATGCGACGTCCAAGTCGTTCTCCTGTCCAACTTCTATGCGCATGGGCGTCTGTTCGAAAGCACTGCGCCTTCGCCGCGCGCAAGCCAGTCTGACGCTTTCCGCTCTTCGCGGCGAGCGTGCTTCGTGAGACCAAATAACCTCGGCGACGGCGCATGCAAAGCCTCGCCTTGTCGTCTTTGTCCCCGCCATGCACTTCGAAAGCACGGCCGCGAGGAACCTGACAGCTACTAAAGTATGACTCACGACATCGCATCAAGTGCAAATTGCCTGTTGTCTTCTGGTCCTTGCAGGTGATGTCGGTCGCGCATGCCGTCTTTCCGCCTGCGTCGCGCACACTGCGGCAAGCCCGCCGCTGTAGGCGACAGCCTCTGCCGCCACAAAGGCAGCATCTAGAATCGCGTCATCTTCTGCCGACCAGGATTCGCATTTTGCCACGGCTGCCGCCTGCTCACACGACGCTGATCTTGCGGCTCGATGCAACGCCTGGCCTTTCTTTTGCTGCGCTTCGCGCCCAGCTTTGGCTTGCACGCAGGGGGTTTGATGGTCGTGCTTCTGCTCCAGTCCTCAAAACTACAACATTTTGTCTGCTTCTGGTTGAATACAGCTTGCCTTGTCGATGCAAATCCAGCCGACCGTAATTGCGAGCGCTGTGTTTTCGAGGTGGCTGCACGCTGAGGTGTGCGCCGGAGTGGACAGCTGCAAACGACAGCGAGAATTCAGATAGTCTTGCCGAAAAAAGTCCCACGGAGATGCCTGAAGCAACGCATTTGCATGCTGACTCACACGTTCTCTCCGTTGCCTCGTTGTCGTCTACCATGTCAGCCCACCGCATCTCGGCGCGATTCGGCTTCATCGCACTGTGTGCTTTGCACACCGCAAGTAGTATAGCTTCGACGAAGTTGTTTGCTGGTCGGTAGGCATCTAGCTTGACATGCAATGCATGCCCCGAGCGTAGCGTAAAAGAAGCCAACAGATATGAGTACATGCGCCTGCTTCTCAGCCTGTTATGCTATTGATGCACCGCACATACAGTCAAATCGATGTCCAAAGCAAGAACAGCAAGTACGCAGGATATCCCTACATGTGACTGCTTCGACTGTCGGACGGTGCGGTGACCTCTCATTGCAAATACCACTCGGCAGGCAGTGCAAGCAGAACGTGTTCGCCAACATGTGGCTTGCTCGATTGATTGCACACATTCGCGAGTGTCGACAGCATGTCATGCGTCACACTTCAATTGCCACCCCTCGAAAACGGCCATGCCGGCAGCATCGATGTGCCGCTCCACGGCACATGCTGCTTGAAACACACCGGTCATGAAATCCAGACGTCTGATAGCCAAAGAAAAAACAAGTAAGCTAGAACTGATGCATTCGTGCGCACTGACGTGTTGCTTACTCTGAACATACACCTCTCACGTGCCGATGACCAGTGACCTCTACTCGGCACTGTCATGACACAGCAGACCCGCTCATGCTGCGTGGTTCACTCGTCGTTGCAAACCTCCAGGCTCTCCTTGGGTTCCTCGATGTTGTCGGGCTGCATGGAGGTGGTGCCACCGGCGGTCGAGGGATGCGAAGTCATGTCATCCTTCGTTGCAATCTCTTTGGGGCGCACATCTGCCGAGTCGGTACGCAGCTTAGACTTCTTGGTCTTTTCTCCGTCGCCGCAGTCGACTCGGACGAGCTCACCTTCTTCGCCTTCTTGCCGGCTTTCTTCTTGAGCTTGTGTTTGGCCACCTCAATCCAGTCCGATGACTCAACTTCTTGGTCTTCTTTGGCGTCTTCCCGGATTTCTTCGGCTTGCCAGCCTTCTTGCTCTTTCTTTTCTTCGCATCGGAGACTGCGGAAGACGAAGACGCGGGATCGCCGTAGCGTCCCCAGGGATTCGCCCCCGAGCTGCTGTCCTCATTGGCTTCGGTGGAAGAGTCGTCGCCGTGCCAAGCCTGATGCAGCTGCCAAGACTTCTCCACGTGCTTCCGCGCTTCGTAAGCCTTGTCCAAGAACTCGGCGGTGGACTGCAACGTGGGCTTCTCCTTGCGCCATCGCTTCAACGCCTTGGAGCGCCAGTCCGGGACAATTGCTTGCCATCGCTGCAAAGCATCGGCCTACACCACACCATCGAGAGTTTGCGCAGCTCCTCCGTAGAGCTTCGCGCACTCCGTCATGATCACCGGCAAGAGCTGATACAGTGTCTTGGCATTCTCTTTCAGAAACCTCGAAATTTCTGCGGTGCAAGCCTTGAACTCTTTGCGATGCTTCTTGTAGCTGTCCCAATCGCACTTTTGCGGCGCCTTGTCCAGCTTCTTCTCGCGCTCCAGCAACTGCTGCAGCTCTGTCAGGCTCTGCAAAAGCTTTTCGCCGGGTAAGGCCGACATGAGGCTGCGTAAGGAACCGCACATCATGGACCAACCGTAGGCGGGCCTGCGGAGCTCAGAGTTTGCGGCATTCAAATAATGTTGCGGTGATTTTATTAAAGGGGGTGACAATTAAAATATTCCCCGGGCCGGACTTTTCGGGCGCAAGAGGAGTTTTAATTGCGTAGCCAGTTAGCCTAGATTCTTTATGTTAGAGGGGGCGGTGACATTAATAAAGGGGGTGACAATTAAAATATTCCGGGCCCGAAATCCCAAAAAAAAAAGATTTCAGACTAAGTAGCTAGCAACAGCTGAAACTAAGAGGACCCTGAACCCAGCCAGCAGAGTGCAGTTCGGCAGACAAGACACTGAACTACCGGTTCGCAGAATGCAGTTCCAGACTGTTTTCACTCCACTCTGGAGCAGATCAGATGTCCCAGGAGCTGAGAGCTGCTATTACTACTATTACTACTATTACTACTATTACTACTATTACTACTATTACTACTATTACTACTATTACTACTATTACTACTATTACTACTATTACTACTATTACTACTATTACTACTATTACTACTATTACTACTATTACTACTATTACTACTATTACTACTATTACTACTATTACTACTACAGGCTTCGCGGGCGACAGAAGCCTGGCAGCTTGCCAAGACTCGAAAATCTAAGGTCTCCTAAAGGCCTCATGCTTACAAAACCTGCTATCACACGGTTTGAGAAGCTCTGCAGGCCGAGAAGCATTTAGAGACTTTGAAAGTCTGTGGGCGTGCGCATTAGGGTTTAGGATCCTGTCTTTAAACGAACGAAAAGCCGCAGCTGAAGAAGCAGCCTCAGACGGTAAAGATCTTGAAAGCCTGCAGATTCTAAAGCTTCAACGCACAGGTTCGGCCTCTAGCTCGCAGGCTTTAGACGGTGGGAAGTATCTAACGCTCTCCAAAGCTTGTAGACTCTAAGGTTCATCTCGGACCCTGCCTCTAAACGAACGAGAAAGCTGAAGCCTTGACATTGCAACCCACAAGACTTCAAGTAGCAGACGGTCTGAGAGCTCTGCAGGTCTAGAAGCTGTGAGCACGAACATTAGGGTTTAGGATCCTGTCTCTAAACGAACGAAAAGCCGAAAGCTTGTGAGCGCGAGCATGAGGGTTTAGGATTCCGTCTCTTTGTGGCTGCTCGAAAGTGATAACTGAGCGGCTGAGTTATGCAGTCTCGCGACTTGCAGTCGCCTTCGCCAGGCGAAGCTCTTTGAATGTAAGCAGTGAGCGTCATGACTTGCATCTCGCCTCTGCCGGGCCTTCATCATGAGCAAGAGCTGATGTTCTCAACAAAATAAGCCTCCCTTCGCTCCATTTTGATTCTACGGCATACGGCAGCAACCTCTATGCTAGAGTTGTCACAGGCGAGGAGAGACTGCGAGCTTGCCTGTAGCTGCATGAATATCTTCCGTTGCTTTGGACGCTTGAAGACTTAAGCTAAAAAACGCTCTGGATGGGCTGTGGTGGGATATATGTCGGGGTCCACGGACGTGACGAACTCCCTTATGCAAAAAATCTCCGACTTCCGTCGCACATACTTTTTTACCGCAACAGTTTGGTCGACACACCCTAAACCCTAAACCCTAAACTCTAAACCCTAAACCCTAACCTCTACAATATCTAGCAGTGCAGGCCCAAGCTCGCTGCAGCCACCCAAGAAGGATCGGGGCTCCGGCAAAATGCAGACCCAAGGGCGAGCCGCTGACGCTCCTGGGGCCGTTGGACCCACAAGTTCGGACTGAATTTTGAGGGTTTAGGGTTTAGGGTTTGGGGTTTAGGTCTACAATTTCGGACTGAATTTTGAGGGTTTAGGCTTTAGGGTTTTATTCAAGGCCCATTTAGGGTTTAGGGTTTGGGGTTCGGGGTTTAGGGTTTGGGGTTTGGGGTTTAGGGTTTAGGTCTGCAATTTCGGATTGAAGGCGCCAAGCGACGGTGTAGTGTTTAGGGTTCAGGGCTTGGGGGCCGGCGCTTGGCCCGGTTCCTTGAAGGATTCCTTAAGGGTGCCTAGAAGGGCTCCTTGACTTAAAGGATTCATTGAAGGGTTCCTTAAAGGGTTTCTTAAAGGGTTTCTTAAAGGGTTCTTAAAAGGGTTCATTAAAGGGTTCCGTTAAAGGGTTCTGTAAGGAATCTATTGGCGATCTTTAGGGGTTTAGGGTGTCTATTTAATAAACCTGAAAAAGTCCCACGAAGGTGTTGGGAAACCCGAAGTGCGACTGCATACTCTTGGGCCTATTAGCAGCCCTAAACCCTCAACTAAGCCCCAAACCCTTAAACCCTAAACCCTAAACCCCTAAACCCTAAACCCTAAACCCTTAAACCCTAAACCCTTAAACCCTAAACCCTTAAACTAACCCCTAAACCCCTAAAACCCTACAGCCCCACAGTGAGTCTGGCAACACTGGAACCTTAAGTCTCGAAGCCTAGCTTCTACCCGAAGGAAACCCAAATCCTTTAGCCAAAAATCTTACTATTGAAAGGATCCTTTAAGGGCCTTTAGGATTTTAGGGTGTAGGGTTTCAGGTTAGGGCTTCGGGTGTAAGTGTCCTGGTGCCCGTACAGCATATACTTTGGCGCTAGTCTACCCTTGCAGGCCAAAATCTTGGCATTAAGTATGGTGGCCTTCATGAATAGAATCAGACTTTCGGGTATAGTATGACATGCTTACAACAAGGAACTCTCAGGAGGAGGAGGAGTAGTAGTGGTAGTAGCAGTAGCAGTAGCAGTAGAAGTAGCAGTAGTAGTAGTCGTGGTGGTAGTCGTAGTAGTCGTAGTAGTCGTAGTAGTCGTAGTAGTCGTAGTAGTCGTAGTAGCCGTAGTAGTCGTAGTAGTCGTAGTAGCCGTAGTAGTCGTAGTAGTCGTAGTAGTCGTAGTAGTCGTAGTAGTGGTAGGCGGCCCGGGCTGATAACGTACAGGCAGCCTCGAACAGTGGCCAGCGAATGTCCCTAGGGACAAGCGTCGGTTAACTAGTCCCGATTGCCCCCATGACGAAAGTGCTGTAAACGGATGTGTGTTAAAATAGTATGTAAAGGGAGTAGTTGGTAGGGTGTTCAAGTTGTGATGATGTTCGTTGTTGAAGATAATGATGACGATGGGTTAACGCACCAGGTGGAGTACTTTAAAGACCGAGTAAAAAAAGCTTCCCCCAACCAATTTCGAGTTTTCGCTGAAAGCCCTCGCAAAGGCAAAAAGACAACGTAGCAGAGTCCAGAGGTAAGCTTGGCAACTATAAAAAGATGGCTGACGTCACGAAAGTACTGTAAATACCGAGTAAAATGGCTCTTCCGGAGATGTTGTTCGGGGTGTCGGCGTAACAATGTCGTCATCATTCTTCCCGCACACCCCCCCACCCNGGTGAAGTTTGAGGCTTCATAAGATGTTCCTACATGACGAAAGTGCTGTAAATACCGAGTAAAACGGATGTGTCTTAGAAGAATATGTAAAAGAGGTAGTGGGTAGGGGGGTGGCTAGTGGTAGTAGTCGTAGTAGTCGTAGTAGTCGTAGTAGTCGTAGTAGTCGTAGTAGTCGTAGTAGTCGTAGTAGTCGTAGTAGCCGCAGTAGTCGTAGTAGTCGTAGTAGTCGTAGTAGTCGTAGTAGTCGTAGTGGTCGTAGTAGTCGTAGTAGTCGAAGTAGTCGTAGTAGTAGTAGTAGTAGTAGTAGTAGTAGTCATTCAGCCTTCGTCGAATCTCAACCGAAGCACGTTATCTCGGGCCCACATTCCTTTTCGCCGACCCTTGATGAATACACCACTTGTTTCTCTGGGCCTCCAAATTGGAATCCCCGTTAACACCATGATTAACCAAAAAGGATTACTAATCAGCAACTGGGGGAGAAAGAAAATCGAGCATGCTGTACAAGATCCCCGAGTCCACATAGCAGGCTGTACTGTAGCAATCATCCCTGAATGGCGCTCCAGCCTAGTTAACAGGCCTGGGTCTCTAGGGGCATAGGGATTAGGGTTTGAGCGTAAGTTTACCGTACATGCACGTCAAAGTCTAAGGCAAATGAGACAGGGTTTGCCGAGATGGCCAAAGCCACACCATCATAGGGGCGGTATTAGAATACCGCGCTGGGAAAGGTTATGGAATAGCTGTATAAGGACAGGAAATGTAGGCACTGATTCCTCAGATTCATTGACATATTGCAACAGGTGCAAATCATAATGGGGGCATCCAGATCGAAACCTCAGCGCCCTAAACCACCCACCCTAAGCCCTGAAGACGAAGTCTGAACTCAGAAACTCCAAAACCCTTCAATTATGGGATCCCTAATATGAGTGTAAGGAATATTCCTTAACCCCAAATCGTAAGACCCGCCCCTTTTGCTCCAAAAACGCCACCCTGGGCTAGGCGGCCCGGCTTGCTCATGAACTCATCTCCCTGGTAGATCTTCCTGCCCAATGATAAGCCGAGCTCAAGACACCCAAGACTTCGCAGGCAATAAGTAGGGTTATGAACATGAACCAAACACCCCAGTGAGGGACTGAAATTCCCACGGTGAGCCTTTGATGCTTCTTTTGGGCGGACCCCCGAAGCAAAAAAGCCCAGCACAGTAAAGGCGAGAATCTACGCCAACTCCGATTTTGGAAACCCCGTGCTGGAGGACGGAATACGGCTTAGAGCCTAAGAGCTTACCCCCAAGAAGCGGCGATAAGCGACGCCATGCATACCACCAACACCCAGGCCTACATTCTAAAGAAGCGCCACAAGCACATCCCTTACCCTACATTCCTAAATTCCCGACATCCAACCAACCCCCAACACAAAATGTGTACTTAACCCGCGGCCCCCCCCCCCCGTCCGCCGTCTCAAAAAAAACAAAAAACACATAGTAAACCCCCCCATCTCAAAAAAAAAAAAAAAGCAATAAACCAAGAGCCCCCTGCAACCCCAGACTCCGAATCCTCTCCGTCAGCATTGCTACAACATTCAAGCTCATTGTCATAGGCTCTTTGACATACCCACCTGGGAGTTTCCGAAAATTAGGGGTGCCTTATTTTGGGGTCCTGACAATAAGGATCCTACTATTTAGGGTACTATATTAGGACTCCCTATTTTCGGAAACTCCCACCCCATTGCCCCACACTCCAGGCCCCTGAACCCTAAAGCCCTGAACCCTACAGTACCAAAAACCCTCTCTCTGCACGACCTTCCCTAAACCGAAAGCGGTAACTCCCAGAAACCATAAGTGCCCTAAAACTCAACCCTGTGAAACTCCGATATCTCTAGACTCCATAAAGACCCTTACACACGTTAAGTTCTTTGGGCATCCCTGATAGAACCCTAAACCCTAAACCCTAAATCCCTTAAAGGACCAACCTCAAGTCCGGAAGCTCTAAACCCTTCTATCTCCTTGTTCTGACTGCGTGCTCCGTCGGCTGCCTCTCCAGTGATGAAATGAAAATGTTGCCGTTGGTCCCTATGAAGGCCATCCACCCTGATGCTCTCAAAGTTCCGAGCCGATGTTCCATGGACCGCGGCTCGCGGGGCATTCTGGAGCGTGAGTGTTTGCAGCATGGCAGCATCGGATAAACCATAATGCAAAGCCAATTGTCGGCTGTGTCCTTGGACAGCACGAACTGAGTCTACTCCAGCCTCGAATTTGAGTTGAAATCGACCTTGAAGATTAACCCTGACAGCGCAAACGATTTTGTCAGGTGTGACCTGATGATTCCATAGGGTTTGCACTGTGATGATGTCAAGCACCGGCACGAAACCCTCGGTGTCCATTGGCAAGTCCCTCCCCGATAGATCCCTTATAGAACCCTGGTTTAGGGTTTAGGGTTTAGGGTTTAGGGTTCTAGACCCCCTGTAGAACCCTTAAAGGAACCCGAGTCTCCACCCCCCAAGCCTACCTCAACCTAGCGGCCCTCGCCTCATATCTTACATTCCCTTTGGGGTGTGGGGTTCAGGGTTTAGGGTTTAAGGTTTCGGGTTTAGGGTTTAGGGTTTAGGGTTTCGGGTTTAGGTTCAGGGCGAAGTGTTTGGGTTTAGGGCGTAGGGTACTACTCCCTCCCGCGAAAGGATCCTCATATGGAACCCTAAATGGTAACACTTCGATCGTAAAGACCCCAAGAGAGATCCCCTAGTTGGCTGACACTCTCTGTCTCAAACCCATGGAAGGCATAGAAACCCAGGAGAAAAAGCCCTATAGAAACTCCAACAACACCGCAAAATCGTATACAAAAACCCTGCTAGACACCCTCAGAAACCCAGACCCAGACCCTAAACTCCAAACCGCCCAAATCAAGGGAAAAAATCAGCGAAAAAAATCCCCGCTACAAACCGGAATTGAAAAACAACTTAAACTCAACTAAAACAATCCTTTAGAAACCCTCAACCCTAAACCCCAAACCCCAAACCCTAAACCCTCAAAAAGCAACGCTTGTTGGGGCTCCGAGCTTCCCCGTAGGCGTGGCGAACTCCTCGGGCCGGGATACGAGCCGCGTGCCCTTCCGCGTGGCCTTTGCGAGGGGGCTTGGGGGTTTAGGGTTTTGAGGTTTAGGGTTTAGGGTTTAGGGTTTTGAGGTTTCAGGTTTAGGGTTTTGAGGTTTAGGGTTTAGGGTTTGTCAAGTTTACTATACTGAACTTGGGGCCCTTGCAAAAGTTTCAATTCTAGCTGCTTCTTCAAGCTTTTAGTGAGCAAAAACAGGAGTTATTTCTAAGTACCCTAAGTTTCAGGTTTAGGGTTTCGGGGGGTTGGTGCTTTTAGGGTGGAGGTGTTTGGGAATTATGAGGATGGTTTGCGTCGTCGGGTTGACGTTCAGTGATCCGGTGTTTTTGAGAAGGTTCATGAACTCTCTTCAAACCCTAAACTCTAAACCCCTAAACCCTCGGCGGCAAGGCCAAATCTGACTTCCCTTGACTAAACGCAAAAACCCAAAACTGACAGCGACCCGTTTGACTCAATGGGTTTAGGGTTTAGGGCTTACCCTAAACCCTAACGTCCGACTTGGCTAGATCAAAGCTGAGAACAAAGCTGTCTGCTTGACCTTGTAGCACCTCAGCTGAGCTGTAGTTGACATCCTTTTGGAGGTTAAGCTTGGGTTCAGGATGTAGAGTCAGAGTGGCCTCAATGACAAGAGTACAATAGGAGTAGGGTTCCATCAAGGGTTGTTTCTGGCGACGACTTCAAGTTAGGGGAGCTGTTGGGGTGTAGGAAACAGGATGTCATGGCCTAGCTTTGGGGTGTAGCATGCAGGGTTTTCAACAATGACTGTAGCAGCACCTACTCAACCCAACGCCTCAAACCCTCAACTCCGATGTAGGGGCCATTATCATGTGAATAGGGTGTTGGGGTATATCCGCCGAGGCCACAGGCCCAGGCGTCTTGGGGGTTAGCTCAGGTACCCTCCACCTTGCGCAGTCCGAACCACCGGCTTTTCCGTTCATTTCCCACCCCCCCGCCCGGCTCCCCTTCATTTTACCTGCTTTTCGGCCCTCCCCCTTTTCCTTTTCCTCCCACCATTTCCACCTCTCTTGTCCCTTGACCCCAACCCTCCCACTCCTGCATCCGCTCTGCTCTTTCACATTACAGAAGCAAATCGATGAGTCCTGTCACAGTGCTGGTCTCCGGCAAAGTCGAGGCAGGCGGCGTAGCGTCAAAATTATCGTAAACGAAACATGAAGAAGCCTAAAGAATCATGTTGGTGTTCATTCAGGCTTCTATATTCGCCATGGCCCCGGCCGCAGCGGTCAGAGGTTCCTATACGGATTCCCTCTATTCCCCACTTCTTAATCCCCTTCGCAGTGGCCGTGCCTCTGTGTGAACCTCTGGATGAGCCCCAAGGTCCCACGCTGCGAAACTGATTTGGGCTCCTGTCCCGCCCCCCCCCTGCGGCCCTCCGCCCCTTCCACCTCCCTTCCAATAATGAATAATGTCAACTTCTCGGTTGGTGAACCCTGCTCCTCTCGCACTGCTTGCTGACCCTTCCATGCCATGGCATGCGAGCTTCACGCTTGCATCAGGGGCAGCGCTTTCTCTCTATACGCTGCCTGCGGGTTGAGGGTTTCGGGTTGAAGATTTACGTTTGGGGTTTAGGGTTTCGGGTTTCAGGCCTATGGGCCTTAGTAGGCTTTCGGGTTGCTGCTTTCCGAAACAATGCACCACAGCCATCGACTCCAAAACCTACAGTTTTGGGCTCTGGCGCTCAGGGTTTAAACTCCCAAACCCGAACCCTTAACACCCCATGCCCTAAAGCCAGGAGCCTAAACACTAGACCATCGGGTGCCTCAGAAGGTGTGATGAAGGTGGGTAAGGTTAAGGATCCCTTGTATAAGGACTCTCGTTTTGGGATTGCCTCACCTACCTTCATCCCACCTTTGGAGCCCTAAACCCTTAACGTGAACCCCCAAACCCACTTCCCTAAACTCCATAAACCCGTACACCCCTGAACTCCCTAAACCCCTAAACCCCTAAAGCCCTAAACTCCCTAAACCCCTAAAACCCCTAAACCCCTAAACTCCCTAAACCCGGTATAGATCCCTTAGAGGACCCTTAAAGGCACCCTTAAAGGAACCCCTACAGATCCCTTCAAAGGAACCCTTATAGATCCGTTTTAAAGGAACCCCCAAACCCTAACCGCCTTTTGAGCCCTTGGGTAGACCTGATCTCTGAGTCTAGGATCCACAAAAAGATTTGAGGTATATTCCTGAATTCCCTGATAGAACCCCTATAGATCCCTTTAAGGAACCCTGAGGTATATTCCTTAATTAAGGGGTTTTGAAGGCTCTGGGTGATCTCTGAGTCGGGAACACGCTTTTCTGAGGCTCCTCGGGCATCCTGGCCTGTACAAAGGAAGGAAGGGCTTTCGGGCTCCTTGGTTGGGTTCCAAAAGGATTTAGGGTTTAGGGTTCTTTGGGGTTTAAGGGTTTAAGGTTTAGGGCGTTGGGACTTGTGGGTTTAGGGCTCAGGGTTTATGGTTTAGAAGGGTTTTCGGGTTCCTTGGGATCGAAAAGGGTCCTGTCAACCGTGCTTCTGCTGTTCGGCTGAAACGTCCTACTCTAAGGGGGCTTGCAAGGGTTGAAGGGTTTAGAAATTGGGCGGTCGGGGTTTAGGGTTGACTCCAATATCCACTATCCCTTGATTAAGGAATTTTCTAAATCAGATTAGGGATCCTACTACAATTTAGTGTATATTCCTTAATTCCCTTATAGAACCCTTATAGACCCCTTAAAGGAACCCTTAAAGGAACCCTTTAAGGTATATACCTCAACTATACTTAAGGGGTTCAGGTGTTTAGGGTTTCGGGTGCCTTGGCTTTGGACGGCCCAAGGTCTCGCACTCCAAAGCGCCCAGCTACCCACGGAAGGAGGGGAGTGGTGGCGGGCTTATGTTTAGGGTTTAGGGTTTAGGGGTTTAGGGGTCTAGAGTTTGGGGTTCAGGGTTTAGGGGTTTAGGGTGTAGGGCTCTATAGGGCGTTGGGGCTTTAGGGTTTTAGGGTTTAAGGTTTAGGGAATATAGGTTTCATAATCTACGCAGCTTAGGATCTAGGGTTTAGGTTTCAAAGTCTACGCCTTAGGGTTTGGAGCGTAGGGTCTCGGGTTTAGCTTTCTAAGTCTACGGCTTGGGGTTTAAAACGAGATTAGGGTTTGGGGTGCAGGGACTCAGAGCGATTCAAGCGACGTCGTAAAGGGGGTGGCATGCGCAGGTAGACTTGGACGATCCAATACCAGTCTTTGCCAAGTCGACTGGTGCCCACTGATCGTGCAGGGGCGCGGTAAAGGCAGCATGGCTGTCAAAGGCAGCAGCAGGGCGCGTGCAAGTGATTGCACAGAGACATAGATGCACTCATTCAGCGACTCCGTCGCTTGCACTTGTTCCCTTCCTCTCTCTCGCTCGCTCCCTGAAACAACTGCGTTGCTGTCAGTGCATAACTCAACAACAAAAGTTTGGATCTGTACGCTCATTCGCTGATCTTGCACAGTATTCGTACGAACTATGACTCGCACTTCGAGGAATTTGTCGTTGCACATCCATCCTAGACAAAAGGCAGCGAAAGGACGGAATGGCCGGGCTCTGGTGCCATGCAAATTCTGCACCATGACACTCCATACCCGAAGCCCTAAACCCTAGACCTTACCCTAAACCGACCCCTACACTCCATCAGCTAAACCCTAAACTTTCAAGCTTTACACCCTAAAACCCTAAACTGCAACACCTAGACACCGTAAGCCCCAATCAAAACAGCTGGAGGCAGGCCTCGAACTCGTGATCTTTGGCACGGCTCTCCTCTTCCTCCTGCTCGAAGGATTCTTAAGGTTTGGTTTGGGGTTTTAGGGTTCCAGGTTTAGGGCTTAAGATTTAGGGTTTAAGGTTTAGGGTTTAGGACTTAAGGTTTAAGTTTTAGGATTTAAGCTTTAGGGTTCAGGGTTTAAGGTTTAAGGTTTCGGGTTTAGAGTTGAGGGTTTAGGGTTTAGAGTTTAAGGCTAAGGGCTCAGCAGCTCCGGATCGAGCAGTATTACAGTATGGTTGTTTTTTGCGGTTTTGATTTAACGCACACCCACCCAAAGTGTCCCATAACATTGATAAATACACTTAAACTATGTAGTCGGTTCAACGGCTTCTATTCAACAAATTTTGGTTTGCGTTTTGGAGACCTAAAAATACCCTAAACGCAACCTTAAACGCAAGAATCTTAAACGGAAACAGAACCTCGTGGAACCCTAAATTGAACCCAAAACGGAAAGAATCCTAAGCGGAGACTTAACAGGAACCCTAAACGTAATTCTAAATGGAAGGAATCCTAAACGGAACCCTAACATAACCCTAGACGGACCCCTAAACGACTTTTCTTCGGGGTCGCACTACCGGAACCTTAAACGAAACTTTAAACGGAATTCTGAATGGAGCCCTAAACGGACCCCTTAAAAGGAACCCTAAACGAACCCTAAACGGAAAGAATCCTAAGCGAATGGCCTTGGCCGACGAATTTTTGGCCTCGGCCGACGAATTTTGGCATTGGCCGACGAATTTTGGCCTTGGCGGACGAATTTTGGCCTTGGCCGACGAATTTCTGGCCTTGGCCGACGAATTTTGGCCTTGGCCAACGAATTTTGGCTTTGGCCGTTGCCGTGGCCTTGGCCGACGAACGCCTGGCATTGGCCGACGAACGCCTGGCCTTGGCCGACGAACGCCTGGCCTTGGCCGACGAACTTTTTGGCCTTGGCCGACGAAGCCCCTTCGTCGGCCAAGGCCANCAAGGCCAGGCGTTCGTCGGCCGACGGCCAAAATCACGAAAATGGCCGTGTCGACGAACGCCTGGCCTTGGCCGACGAACGCCTGGCCTTGGCCGACGAAGGTCATTAGGGTTTAAATTATAATGGGTAAGAGAGGTTTAAGGTCTAGGGAATTATCCTGCAGAACCCTGAAACAAATTTAGAGTGATTAGACACACTTCAAGAGCCCTAAGAATCCAAACGTGTTTGAATTCTCTCACGGCCTTTGGAACTTTCAACTCTCTGGGTGAATTTTCAAGACACTTACGTACAGGCTCCACCGCTTCTAGGATTTAGGGTTTCCCACGGTGGCTGGCTTCTTCAGCTGACTGCATCCTCAGGCCACTCCAACCCCTGCTGCGTGGGACGAGGTTGACGGTCAGTAGTTTAAGTTGCTCTCGCAGGTGCAAACTGAGTTTTGACGTCACGTGAAATCGTTCCAGTAGCCCCGCTGCACGGGACAAGATTGAAAGTAAACTGCTTCGGGTCGTTGGGTTTTGCAGGTCTTGTTGACCAGTGAGCCCGATGACGCAAAGCAGCATCCTCAAGACGTCACTCAAACCTCTGTGACGGCACATACTTTGAGATTGTGGTTCACATAGTTCGCATTACCTGCGGTTCAGGTTGCCACGCGCACATCGTAGAGGGTGGCCAGCACGTCAGCCTGCCATGCGTGTACGTTGAAGTCTGCTCGCGGGCACCGGCGACACACCTCCAAGTGGGTGCCCAAGTCAAAACTTCTGTCATGCGTCCTTACCAGATACGAGTATCCAACAAGCCACATTTTCGTCAAGAGTGGAAGCTGTTTAAGTCTCTGCAGTAAGCCTCGAAGTCACCTGCCTGAGCAAACGACTTCAACTGCACACGCTTGTGATTCTGTTTGGGAATATGCATACACCACGGTTACGCATAGTCATCTCGCCGAGTTGCAACAAAGCCCCTGTAGCGCTCAACATGCTGCCGCAAGTACGAGACGCATTTGATGCGAGCTGTCTCCTGAAGCCAACTAACGTACTCACCGAAGCGACTCAACCAAGTAACAAACGTAGCGACAAACATCAAAGTCATTCTTGATGAAACATCCAGCGGCGTGGCCGTCTCCCACTTGACAACCAATCCTGACACATACAAACACCCTCACACACACACACTACGCTCACACAAATCACCCTGCAGGGGATACACATCGGTGCCAGCTCGCTGAATTTTGAGGCGAGCGTCGCACGGAAAAGACAATTTCCGTTCCCAGCCACGGACTCGAGTGCCGCGGCCAACACCCCAACGTGTTGGATGTGCGCTGTCCAATGGTCCATGGGACCTGAGTTTGGTCTGCTGGTAAGCCCCGTAAGCCCCACCCACGGAAGAGTACCCGCCGCAGTAAAACGAAATTTGGCAATAAGAACCGGAACCCAAACACAAACTGCAAGGAATCGTATACAATCAAACACATGCCAATGTTTCACTCCAGCACGCCCTCTTTTTGTGGCAAAAGTTGAGGGCAGGGTCGCAGACTTTCCTCCCCCCCTCTCTCTAACTCTCTCTCTCTATGCGCTGACTCGTTTAGCTGTGCACGGAAACGTCGTGTGCGTGTGTGTATGTAATACGGTTCCATCGGCGTTATCAGGCAGCTAAACAGCTGGTAGGGAACTGGAGTGGAACCCATGGACCTGGCGGAAGGCCAGAGCCCATGAGAGCCCCTCGATAGAGCTCCGCTTACTGGCTGCACAAATTCACTCCTGCTTCGGTTGCTCGCTCCACTCTCACACGCGGCGTTCTGCTCCCTTGCTCTTTGGCTGACTGTGCCAAATTCTCCCGTTCATGTACTAGTTGCCATTGCATCTACTCGCTCTACTCACTCACATTCTCGCTCAGACTCGCGGCGCTCAAGAGCACACTCGCGCAGCGTGCTTCGTCCAGTGCTCGCACTCCCCGCTGATTCGCTATGCTCAGGCGGTGCACTCCTGCTTAGAAACACCAATAAATACCACGAACTGCTGAAAAAACGGAAGCTTGAGGGGACGAGTATATAGACACACAACATCATACAACCCTAAAACCTAAAGCGCATAACACTAGACTCTGGACCATGAAAGCTAAACCACATAGCTACCCTTAGTGACATAATGTCACGTTTCTTTAAACTCTTGCCTCTCCATCCAACCCTAAACCCCAGACCCCAAAACCCTAAACCCTAAACCCCTAAACCCTAAACCCCTAAACCCTAAACCCCTAAACACCTAAACACCTAAACCCTAAACCCTAAACCCCAAACTCTAGACCCCTAAACCCTAAACCTCAAACTCTAGACCCTAAACCCTATACCCCCGAACCCCAAAACCCCTAAACCCCTGCTGCTTCCCAGGTCTCCTCTGCCCAAAAGCTGAATGCAAAGGCCTTAATCCGGGTTTGGAATATTTGTGATGAAATCTTTTCTTACATCATGATTATGATGGCCATATCTTCTGATACATACGACTGTGTTGAATATTAGCCCTAACAGTCGTGCAAAAGAACCTTTTTAAAGGAACCCTTGACGGGAGTAGCCCTATCACCCTCTGACTATTCTAAACCCTAAACCCTAAACGTTAGGGGGTCTAAAGTAAAGGCTCCTGCTCTGCCAACATCTCGTCATCCATGTCCTCCCACTCCTGTTCTTCGGAAGTTACTGCGACGAGGTGTTGGGTGTTAGGCCTATCGGTTAGGGTTTTGAGAATCAGGGGCGTTGCATTTGTTGTGGGGTTTGGGGCTTGAGGTGGCCCATCATTTGGAGTGCGGTGGTTTAGGGTTTAGGGTGTGGGGGCCTTATATTCCCTTGCATGGAACTTTAGACGCAGGAGAGACTTCCCGCATTTATAGTAATTATATAACACACTCTGAGTCTTGGCTGACCCGTTCTGTTGTTCTTCATGCCCGTTTCTTCATGCTTGTTCTACATGTCTGGGTGTTCATTTCTTTGTGCTTTGCTCCTTTTGTGAGTCTTGCATTTTGCCAGAGGCGTAACTGCTCTTTTAAATGCTCATGTTGCCGTACTGTCTAGTCGTTTTGACTGTCTGGCGATTTGACTTTTTTGACTCTTGTTGATTGTTCATGTACCCTCGATTGTTTGTTGGTTGTTGGGATCTTGTCTGTCCTTCATCTTGTTTTGCTGCGTCACGGTGTGCCATGCTTTGGATTTTTTCTACTTGTCCATTTGACTTTGCATGTGTTGAACTTGATGGGTACTGTCTACTTCTGTTTCATGTGATGCTCATTGCTGCATTTTTCCATGTCTGGGACCTTGTCTTTGTCCACGTATTCTGATTTTTGTACGATATCAACAGACCCCTGTCTCAACAGGAATACTGAATCTCACAAGTTTCGGGGTCTACTATAGGGGCCTTAATAATTAGAATAGGGTTTTGGGGCCCAATATACTACAGTTATAATAAGGAACCCCAAAATAGTATTGGTAATTATTCAGGCCCCTATATTACTGAATCACAAGTTTCGGGGTCTACAGTAAGTCCCATAAAGTTCAAAGCTGATTCATGCCAAATAGTGCTGGGATTCCCTATACATTACTCTTAAGGGCTGGGGCCTTTGGGTTTCCAACTTTTGTGGACCTGCAGGCTCGAATTCGTCGCGGTTTCCGGTTCAAGGCTTCCGCTGTCCTCTAGCCGACACCTCAGACTGCTGGAGTGGCAGGATTTTTCCAAGGTTTTGGATTAGGTGTAGAGGTTAGGGTTCAGAGTTTAGGGTTTAGAGTTTAAGGCTTAGGATTTATAGCTAGTGGGACTTTCCGCTGAGACTTGACGGAGTGGGGTTAACCCTGCAAAGCTATGCTGAAACTACAAGGTGTCTGCTCCTCGTCATCTTCGCCGTACGTCGCCTGCGCAGCGAAATGGGCCGCTGGCAAAAGGTACGCCTCCAGAGGAAGGTTTAAGGCTTTAATATAAGGGCCTTAATAATTAGAGCAGGGTTTTGGGGATAGGGTGTTGAGCCCATTATGCTATGCTTATAATAAGGAACCTCCCAAAATAGTATAGCTGTCTGTCTGTCTGTCTGTCTGTGGGGACTCCAGTGCCTTCAACAAGGCTCGTCCAAAAATCTTGCTAAAAGATTCTCGTGAACCAAAATAGTATAGGTAATTATTCAGGCCCCTATAGTAAGGCTTTAGAGGGTCTAGGGTTTTGGTTTCGGGGTTCGGGGCCTGGGGCTTTGAGTTTAGGTTCTCTCCGAGAAGGCCAGGCTTTGCTTGGGATTTGGCCTAAACCTAACCCAAGACCCTAGAGCAAAGACCCTAAACCCTAAACCCTAAACCCCAAACCCTAAAGCAAAGATTCCTTATAAGAACCAACGAGGATACATAGGTTTACGGTTGGGTGGGTGTTGCTGAAGCCTGAATCCTAAAACCCCAAAACTCTCGGTGGCTGACGAGATGATGCTTCTGGCCGGCCGACAGTTTCATACACTAAAGGAAACCCCATAAAGTTGGAAACCGGATAAAGGTGAAATAGTGCTGGGATTCCTTATACAGTACTCTTAAGGATTGAAGCTATTGGGTTTCCAACTTTTGGGCTTCTACTGTAGACACGAATTCTCCTCAACTCCACAGACTGACTGCAATAACTTAAACTCCAATCAGCGATCACCCAGACCCTAAGACCCTAAACCCTCAAACCCGAAAACCCTAACCCCGGTTTCGCACGAATTGGGGCTCCTGAATCTTCAGGCTCAGGGGAAGGAACCTAGTTTATGTCACCAGAAAAGGGAACCATACTATTTACCATAAATCCCTATGATGATAACTCGAATTAAATTCCTTAGCAAGAACCAAGCTATGTTGATAGTACTTTCAGCGCTATGCGCAATGCTTCAAGCGAAGGCTTTGAGGATCCCAGGATTTCAATCGGGGGTCGCAGGGTGAGGGATTTGGGCTTAGGGTTACAGCTTAGCGTTCAGCTACACCCTAAACCGTTTATGCAAGCAGTCAATGGATTTAGGCAGGCGGTCGAGAGATACGTGATTTCTCCAATGCCCCAGAAAGAAGACGTCTGGCTGTCGGAACTACCCCAGACCAAAGACATTGACCTGTCAAAGATCAGATTGGTTAAGGCGGTGAAGCCTCAACCGTTAAGCCGTTAACGCAACGTACGGCGTGATGAGGATTTTTTCAACCACACGTCCGTCTTCGAGGCGGCCGAGGCAGGCTTCGATGCTGCAGAAGTTTTTGACCATATGCCTGGTGCCCTTGACCGGAAAGGCCACCGTGCCTGATTAAGAAACCCTGGGCCTTTATTAGGGTTCCCTTTTATGAATCCTACTAGTTTGAGGTTGTAGGCCCAGGGTTTCTTAATCAGGTTCCTACATTAACTGATACTCCTCCTCCGTCTGCGTCATGACCCACCAGCCTGCAGGGTTTGGAACCCTAAACCCTAAACCTTAAACCCTAAACCCTAAACCCTAAACAGGACAACGAAACGTCCATGAACCGACTTCAAACCTGGTGGCAGCATGGTTTAGGGTTTAGGCTCTGGGCAGTTTAGGGTTTAAAGTTTGGGGTTTAGGGTTTTGAGATTTCGGGTTTAGGGAGTTTAGGGTTTAGGGTTTAGGGATTTAGGGTTTAGGGATTTAGGGTTTAGGGGTTTAGGGTTTAGGGTTTAAGTTTCGGGTTTGGGGCCGCTTTGATGCGGTGTCTGTTAGTTGTAGTGGTACAAGCTGGAAGTGGAGCTGGAACCGCTATAGGGGCCTCAATGATGGGAAGGGGTATCCCCTTCTAGCCCCGATATAGGGGTATGGTTTATAATACTACTGGTAGTATCCCCATAATAAAACCCAATATATACACTCACCAATATTCAGAAGGAGGCCTATCTACACTCACAAAAACAGTAATATAAACCCTACTTCCTCTACCTGTACTGAGGAACTCAAAGCTCTATTCCAGTTTTTGGCGGTCCCTCTACTTCCAGCCAGCACCACTCCTCAAGGCGGGAACACAGATGGTTTAGGGTTTAGGGTTTAGGGTTTAGGGTTCAGGGTTTAGGGTTTAGGGTTTAGGGTACAGATGTAGCCGGTGTTTTTTCCAACCTCATGGGTTTGGAGCTGTGGCTCCCCTACGTACAACCCTGCTTGCCAATTCATCTAGGCTGGGGGGTCCAGCAGTGCAAAAATGCAGGGGCCTTAATAGCTAAAAATCAGTTAGAATAGGGCTTTGGTGCATATTATAATATAACCATGATAAGGAACACCGAACAACCCGAACAACAAATAATTATTGTTTGCCTACTCCACTACATGAAAGTACCCCCATTGCTTCGAAGCAGGACCCTTTAAACCCTAAACCCCTTAACCCCTAAACCCCTAAACCAGAAACCCGAAACCCGAAACCCTAACCCCCCACGAGCGCCAGCGTCTTGCCAGAGCCCGTTTCGGACTGGATGGAGACGTCCTGGCCTCCACATGAGAAGCAGTGCGATGGGCTCTAAACCCTAACCATATAACTCTAAACCTAAATCGGATAACCCTAAACCCTAAACCCTATAACCCTAAACCCTATAACCCTAAACCCTAAACCCCTAGGCGGAAACTCGGAAAGTTCCAGAATGCCCCAAACGTTCGCCCCAAAGCTCTGTTCAACTCGGTTCGGCATTCCCTGACCCTTGTGCTGTCCTTGGTTCACGTAAACACGGGACGCTAGTCCGCTCAGTCAGAGTTTGAGGTGCGAAGTAGACCCCAGCCCTATGGTATTTCGTCTGCTGGAGATGAAACCCTAAACCCTACACCCTAAACCCTACACCCTACACCCTAAACCCTAAACCCTAGGATTTGTGCATCAAGATTGACAAAATCAGGGCCTTCAGATCTGGCGTTGAGGGTTTAGGGGTTGATTCCGGGCTGCCTACTGATTTAGGGCTTTGGGGGTTCAGTGACTTCTACCGGGCTTTTGTTACGGAACTTAGCCCAACTTGCCACAAAGGAGGTATGTAGTAAAATGTCAAGTTTCCCTATGATTGTGGTAGCTTAGTTGTAGCTTCTTTACAGCAGTGGATCCTGCAAGATCCAGGTCCCCTAAACCCTAAACCCTACCTTAAACTACCATAACCCGCTTTTTTATAGGTTCTTATTATCAACCCTAATATGGAATTTATAGGGACCCTACAAAAAAGTAGGTTTTGGTAGGTTAAGGTAAACCCTAAACCCTGAACCAGGATTTTGGGTCTCGGGGTCTTCGCCACAGGGTCGTCTTGAGCCTTAACGCTTTAGGGTGTAGGGTTGAGGGTCTGGGGGGCGAGAGTCCCCAGAGAGCCCAATACCCCCAGGATCTATAGGGGATCTATAGGGCTTAGGGTTTCGGGGATCGTAATACCCCTTAATTAAGGAATATAGCTTAAATCATAATGTGAAGCCACAAAATTTAAGCCATATTCATTAATTAAGGGGTATTGGGCTCTCTGGGTCGAGGGTGTAGGGTCGGCCTAAGCCTTACGCATTTGGGTTCCTTCGGTCTGAGGGGTTGACAACAGGGCTTCAGGTTCGTGACACCTTGCTGTACACGTCAGTCTAAAGAGCACAGCTTAACCTAAACGTTGGCTCTAAACTTAAACCGTAAACCCCCGAAACTCGCCCGGCCTTCCAAAATTTTGGGTATCGCCGACGCTTGGATGTGGGTTGCCTGATGCTTCTACGTTCAGGAAATGCAAAAATAGTACTTGGCCATAGATGCAATACTAACACTACGAAAGAAACCGGTAGCAATACTGCTCAAGATTATACTACTTGGAGGGTCGGGGGACTTAGTAAGTAGTTATATTATTGAGTTATAAGTACCGTAATCCCAATTAGGATCCCCTGTAGGGTACTTATAACTCTACTTAATACCCACTTACTCAGTCCCCCGACCCTCCAATTAGTCCTAGTGGGAATGATGGCAGTGGCAGGAACTGAAAGGACGTATACCAACAATACTGCTACCAGCACGCTACTACTGACCCTCAATCCTGAACCCTAAGCCCCAAATAGAAGTATCCATACGCCCTAGTATCCCTAAACCCTAAGCCCTATACCCTAAACCCCCCAGTATCCCTAAACCCTATCCCGTGAACCCTACACCCTGAGCCCCTCATTTGTGGATCCAGAAGCCGGTCGGATTCAATCTTCTCGGCCGAGGCAGAAAATCTGACCACAAACTTCTGCGCACTGTCTTCGTTCGCCTGCAAGCTCACGCTACACTTCATTCGAAACCTTCTTGCGATTTTTCGCATCTATATGGTCAATACGCACCAGCAACCGCTCGGGAAAGTCTGGGTTCTTGCCCAGAAGGTCAATTGGCCCCTCGCAAGCCAACGTCCCCAAGAATGGGATCCCCAATGTGGACCCCTGGTTAATACGGTTTAGGGCTCAGGGTTTCAGGTTCAGGGTTCAGGGTTTAGAGTTTAGGGTTTCAGGGTTTAGGGTTTAGCGGGTTTTGCGTACGGTATCAGACTCCCGAGGATGGGCCTTACTACGGGACCGAGAGTTTATTCATCCGGCGCCTGCATCATTATCCCTAAACTCTCAACCCTAAACTTCCTAAACCCTAAAGACTTGCCAGAAACCTGGACATTGAAGTAACCAGGGAGAAAAAAGTATACACTTTTATTTCATAATGGTTCCTTAAAGGAACAGGTAGAAAAAAGTATTCAAGTATGGTACTCCAGAACCCAGGAACATATAAAGACAATAATTCAAGGACTTGCTGGCAACAGGGTGGCCTCAGTTTGGGGATTGACGGTATTTTCTGTTCAGGCGGCTATAAGGGATCTTAGTGGCTTGAGGGTTTAGGGCTTAGGGTTTAGGGTTGAGGGCTTAGGGTCCTGCACCACTCACCACGGGAGGAAGGAGGGACAAAGGGAAGGAAGGAGGATCGGAAATTAGCAACAAGCATAGAAACAATGGCAAACATAGAGACTGCTGAAAATGAAATGGATAGCCGTACTAACACTGCTGATACCAACAACAAAAAGCATGCCTGATGATGATGATACCGATGATGACGACGACGATGACGGTATGTTACCGGTCACGAGGTGGATCACGGTGATGGCGGATGACGGTGATGGTGAGGAGGATGATGATGATGATGACGATGACAGTGGTTTCCATGTTGATGGCAAGCATGATAGGGATGATGACGGTGATACTGATGACGGCGACTGTGGTTGTAGGAGTGACAGCTCGTGATAACAGTGACTGAGACCCCTTGCTGCTCACCTAAAGGTACGAGCTACGGAAAGAGTCTGCTGTTGGTAAGCTCTCAAACAGCATTGGTCGTAAACCGTTTCTCATGCGGTACTGGCACCATGTCAATGCCATCGAAGGTCAATCCTCGCAGAAGGACTCCTTTGTCGCAACCTACCCTACACCTTAAACCTTCAACCTGACATACAGACTCAGACACCTACCCTATACCCTAAACCCTAAACCCTTTAACCCTAAACCCTAAACCAAATACCCACCTACCTCAAGAAAGGAGAAACGGCGGTTCGACAGCAAACTACTAAGAAATTGAAGCTGAAGCACCTGCCGCAGGGGTTCGGGCGTCCATCGTTGCAGCGCGGACCTTGTCGATGCTCTGTATAGCTATCTATATACATATTATATATATATATATATATATATATATATACACATATATATATATATATACATATACATATACATATACAGACGTGTATCGGAAGAAATCAACATTTTTGACAATATCATATGCAAAGAGACATACCGAGCAATCGATGCAGAATTGAAGTTTGGGGGTGCGGGTGTGTGTTTGTGCGTGCGCGCGCATGGTTTAGCACTAGCACTCCGAAAACGAGGTGTGATGATAAGAGATCGCACATACAGACAGCCCGCGCCCTCTGCTAACCTGCCCTGCAAGAACCGCACCTGTATGGGCTGTACAACGTCATACGTGCATGCATACAAAAAACGTACATAGGTACATGCGTGCATATACATATGTACCATATGTATGTACATACATATATATATATGTATGTATATATAAATATATACACATACATATATATATAAACAGACAGGTCGATAAACACATAGATAGACAGACATATGTACCTATAAGATAGATATATGGACAAATGCAGATAGAGAGATAGACAGATGGATGGATAGATAGTTTAGATGTACATATAACCATACCTGTGTCTGGATGTATCTATGTGTATGTGCATGTGTATATGTGTGAATATATACATATTTATATTTATATATATATATATATACGTTCGTGCGTGTGTGAGTGTCTTTGAAGTTTTACACCAGTATATGTGTACATCGTGCATGCATACATACGTACATACATTGCACGTACATGTCTAAACTGTGTGGCAACAGCTCGGCTTCATGAGAACATGAAATAAATGCCATGAGCGTCGGTTGCAGAATCGTGCCTAGTCTGCAAGGCAAGTCAAAATGTAGGAGATATTGCAAGCAAGAAGCACAGCATGTGTGTTTGTGCACTCTAGTTCGTATGTATATACACATATACTTTTGTAGATCACTTCCAAACGAAGTGAGCTCCAGGGCATTGGGGTTTACATGGATCGTAGACGCAGGGGTTTATAGGTACCGTTGCAGAACCGGCCCCAAAAATACTAAACTAAGGGCCCTAAAGCCCACAAAGTCCCTGAACTTGAACCCTAAACTTCAAACCCTAACACCTGAACCCTAAAGCCCCCCCCAGCCCAAAGTAAACCCCTAGCAGTCTGAGACGTCTGCAGGACCACCGGATGCAAACCCAGCTCGTCGAAGGAGTAGGGCCTGAGGCGCTTTAGAAGTTCACTCTTATCTAAGCCATTTACAGGTGGGTAGTTATTAGGTGGGTAGTTTCCCATAAGCCTCCCATACCACTCCTATAAGGTAAAGGGGGTCTTATGGGAGTACTATGGAAGAAGAACTACCTAGTTGTAAGGGGCTTCTACTTAAGCCTTACAGTAGAAGCCAGAAAGTTGGAACATAGTTGCCCCCATACCCTTAAGGTAAAGTATAGGGGATCCCAGCATTAACCCCAGAAAGTTGGAACATCGATTTAGGATGATTCATGCTGGGATTCCCTTTACTTTACTTTAAGGGCAGGAGGCTAATGATGTTCCAACTTTCTAGCTTCTACTGTAGAAGTTCACTCCTAAGCCTTATATAGACTTTACTTTAAGGCTTTAGGATTTTTGGTTTCTGGGATTTAAGTACTGTAGGGTTTTACCGTTTTATATAGGATCTTAGAATTTTTGAAGTTAGAGGTTTAAGATGCTACGGTTTAGCCACACCAGGGTGTGCGAACCCAGCCTTTTCGGAAAGCTCAGGGATACGCTTTGGGGCTGAGGGTTTAGGGTTTGGGATAGGATTCGGGTGGATTGGGTTGAAGGTTCAGGGCTTTGTACGACGTGGAGCAGCGTGTTTTTGCTTTGGAGTTCAGGGAGGGGAGGGGTCCTAGCGCTTTAGGGGTTCAGGGTTTAAGTTTAGGGTGTAGAGTGTAGGGTCTAGAAGGCTTAAGAGCAGAGACTTCACTATGGCATGAGGTTTAGTGTGTAGGGTGTAGGGTCTACAAGGCTTAAGATTCACGACTTCGGACTATGGCATGATACACACAGCTAGGCGGCTTTACGCAACCTGAACTTAAACCCTGCACCCGAACCCGAAGTCCTAACACCTAATATAAGCGCGAAACTGCTGCTCTAAACAACAGCCCTAGACTAGACAGAAGCCCTCAGCCCTAAACCCTAAACCCTAGAACCCTAGAACCCTAAACTCTAAGCCCAAAGCCCTAAATCCTAAATGGTCTAAAGGAGCCCAAGGACCGAAATGGTGCGAGATCCCTTGCAGAACCCTGAAAGGAAGCCTATAATGCAACCCTTTAACAACCCTGTAGGAACCCCCAAATCCCTGAATCCGGAACCCCTAAACTGGTCCTAAACCCCTAAGCCCTCGAACCATGATTCGAATGGTCTTTTCGGGTCTAATTCCACAAAGGTAGTATCTTTGGTAATTTAGGGTTTGGGGCTTGGCTTTAGGCTTTGGGGTTTGGGGTTTGCGGCTTTGGGGCTTTTCGGGTTTAGGGTTCAGGGGTTTCGGCACCAGCCCATCCGGCGGAGTCGTCATGGCCGGATTTTGCTCCGCTGCCGGGAATTGCATGCCCTGCAGCGCAGCTGGCGGAGTCACCGGACTGCACAGATCAGAGCCTTGTTTTGTTTCGGGTTTATAGGGTTTAGGGGATAGGACCCTAACCCCAAAACCCTAAATACTATACACTAAACCCTAACCCCAAAACCCTAAACCGAATTTTGTCGACGGTGCAGATGGACCCTGTTGGAACTACAACGGGTGCCGCACACGGTACCGAAGAGGAGCTCCTCCCCAGACTTGTAGACCTCAACACGTGGTCTTTTTGTTGTTTTCTACTGTTCTGATTTTTTGTTTTCAACGTTTCTGACTTTTCTGAAATTTTGAAAAAGGCTGTGGGGGTTTAAACTGATCTCATAAGATCCATAGGGAGCTTGGGGTTTGGAATCTGGGGTTAAGGGCTTAGGGTTCAGAGAGGGGTGTAAAGGATCTCACGAGGGGTCTCTTTATCAGAAGTTTCTTGATTGAAGAGTCTAGTTAGGGGTTTTGATTCCATTTCATTATCCGACTTTGTGAGACTTTGCTAGAATGCACTGTTGCAAAGGCACTGCTCGCAATGCAAGACAGCTTCTTGATCCAAAACACATCCCCTCTCTTTCTTCCTAAACACTAAACTCTAAACCCCCAACCAAAAACCTTAACCCCGGTAAACCCTGAACCCTACGCCCTAAATTATCAACCCTGACCAGGCATTGGGGCCGTGCAACCCTCCCAACACCTGCGCTGAAGCTTCTCCCACGATCCCCAGCAAGCTAGGAATAAAATGGGCTCCCTGTTTGGTATTGGGTACGTTGATAGGAAAGCTAGGACTACTAAAAGGAAAAAAGGACCCCAAAACCCTCGACCCCTCAACCCTAATCCCTAAACCCTAACCCCTCAACTCGAAACCCCTAAACCCCAAAACCCCAAAACCCCAAAACCCTAAACCCTAAATCCTAAACCCCAAAGCCCCAAAACCCCCGTCAATCCTAAAACTCTAAACCCCAAAACCCCAAAACCCCAAAACCCTAAAACCCTAAACCCTGGAAGCGTCTCCGGGCGCTGCGCCACGAGATCCTTGCTCTTCCCCTCGCGCGTGACGCAGAGGCCGAGCTCCTGTGGGCCCCGCGGCGGGGCGACAATGGGTGAGGGCCCCAGTGAGGGGTGTCTGGGTTTTTAGGGTTTAGGGTTTAGGGGTTTCGGGTTTAGGGGGTTTAACGTAGGGTTTAGGGTTCTTTTCGCAGTTCCACACATAAACGACCACATTTCACAGCAGACCACAGCTGAAATGGATTGCTGTCAGGTTGTGGGTCCTCGTGGCCTGCGCGAAAACTGCGGGTTTCGAACAAACAACCCACCCCTCGCAAAACCCTAAACCCTAAACCGCTACCCTGCAAGTCGCTCGAAGTGTAGGGGCAGGGTTTCGTAAGGCTCGCGTTGGAGGTCCGGCCCTGGAATCTGCCAGCCTGGGGCCCCAGACCCCCCTGGAGGTACCCGTCAGACCTTCGAAGCCAGACTAAACACAATGGCTCGGGGTTTGGGGTCCAGCTTTACTGCCTAACGGCAGAATACAGTCCTCGTATACCGGAAGGCTTTACCCCCTCCCTCACCGTTCTGACGGGACGCTCGGCCGGGAGCCTCGATCAGAGCCTCGAGGAGTTAGGGTTTAGGGGTCAGGGGTTTGGGTTTAGGGTTTGGGGGTCTGCATTCGTGGGGGTTTGAGGTTCTGGCGTGTTTGGGTTTCAGGATGTAGGCTTTCACGGTTTACGGCAGGGCTTTGAGGTGAAAGGCTTTAGGATCGGAGGTTTTAGTTTCGACCTAGCATATGGAATATCACTCTCACACCCTTCAATCGCCACTTCCACTGTCCCTAAACCCTAAACCCAAACCCTAAAACCCTAGGCCCCTAAAAACCATAAACCTGAGAACACCCCAAAAACCCTAAAACCTTCAACACCATGTAAACCCTAAACACAATTACATAGATGCTAGTTTCCGAGAATGGGGACCCTAACATAGTACCCGAAACAGTAGGATCCTTATAATAAGGAGCCCCCAAAATAAGGTACCCCTACTTTCCGGAAACTCCAAACCCTTATACAGCCCTTTCAAGGAGCCCTTATAGCACCCTTATAGTAACCCTTTAAAGGAACCCTAAGGTAGCCCTAAGTTTCGGAAACTCCCAGATAACAATAGCCCCGGCACTGCTCCTCGGCAGCCTCACTAATAGCCTTGGCGTCCTTTTTGCGGAGCCTTTTTGGGCGAGGGTAGACTTTAGGGTTTAGGGGAGAGATTAATTAGGGCTCAGGGTTTTTAGGGTTTGGGGTTGAGGGTTTAAGGATTAGGGTTTCGGGTTTAGGGCTTTTTGGGTTGAGGGTTTAGGGATTAGAAGGGTTTAGGGATTAGGGCTTAGGGTTTAACCTAATTGCGCAGGGTTTAGGGTGAAGGGTGTCGGGTTTCTGTTTCTGGTTTCCCCGGCAAGGTTTCGGATAGGAGCTTCGGGCCTTAGGCCGCTACTTGGAGGGTGAGGGGACTTAGTAAGTAGGTTATAAGTATTGTTATAAGTCCCCTAAATGGAGTTCTATTCCTACTTATAACCGACTTACTAAGTCCCCTTGGCCTCCAAGTAGTTGTGTTTGCTTCTGAAAGGGTTCTCAGACTCCAAAACCCCTTAATCAAGGAATATTCCTTAAATTATAGTAGGACCCCTAATATGATTTCTTAATTCAGGGATATTGGAGTCTCTGGGTTCGGGGCTTCGGGTTTAGGGCTCAAGACTTGGGAGGGGCGAGGCTCTGGTTTCTAGGGTCTAAGGGTTTAGGGGTTTAGGGTTTCAGGCTTTCGTCGGGTTTTGCATTTGTTTCGGATTTTAGGGATCAGGGCTTTGAGGTTTTTTTGGGGTTTGAGCTTGGCAGGTGTTTAGGGAATTCCAGGTTCATGCCTCGGGCCTTGGCAGTGGGGTTTTGACCTCAGGTTTCGGGTTCGGAATCTCGGGTTTGGGGCTCGGGCTTCGGGAAACCCCTCAACCCTGAACCCTGAACCTTACCCTGAACCCTCAACCGCACCCTAAACCCCAAACCCTACACCGTACGCTAAACCCTAAACCGTAGGGCGTGGGGTTCAGGATTCTCTGGGTTTAGGGGGGCAAAAAACTCTCCCGGCAAACCATAGCCAATTGTGTCAAGCTTTGGGCAGCGCTTCTAAAGCCCTTCTATCACTCGTTTAATGCCATTTAGACTCGAAGCCATTAGGCCATTGGGTTTAGGGTTTAGGGTTTAGGGGTTTAGGGTTTAGGGTCCCAAATGAGGGTTCCTATGCAGGGGCCTGGAAAAGCAGGATAGAGTTTGGTGCTATACTTCTCCCGGGACAATAAAGCAATCGTATGTCCAAATTTTCCGCCTTATAGATCCCTTGTAGTAGCCCTTAGATAGACCCCTTTAAAGGAACCCTACAAAAAGGCCCAGGGTTTCTTAATCAGGTTCCTACATTAGGCTTCGGGCTTCAAATCCCAGGCCTTGGGTGGCCTTGAGCTTTGGGGCCCCAGTTTAGGGTTTGCTGGTTCCTAGAATAGGATTCCGATTGGTAGTTGCCGGGTTCAGGGTTTGTAGGGCGTAGTATGCCATCTTCACATCGCTGGTGTGGGGCAGCCACAGAACGGGCCCATAGCCCACGCCGTGTCTTTCTTCCGAAGCGTGCGGAACTTGGCGTGCAGCGCGCAAGCATGATGCACATGCCAGCGATCATTCACGCAGTCGTACGCCATTGGATGGAAGATGATTGGGTCAGGCTTGACCCGAAGTGAGCACAGCTTACATGGCTCCGGGTTTGAATGGAAAAAGAACGGAATGCTCCCGGCTCGCTGTTTGACTGAGGATCGAAACGAAGATTTGATTCTGACTGAGGTCGTTATGCGATGGGGCTTCCGGCTGTTGAGGGCTGTGATCAGGGTTCTGGGGTTTATCTTCGGGGCTCTGTTTTCTATTTGGGATGTTATCACGGTCTACGTCTTTGAAGCTTTATTCCTGGGTTTCTTTGGTTTGTGCTCGGGATTGCTTCTTCCTTTCAGGTAATGAATCATGATCACGCAACCAGCGGTATCCGCTGTATTGCTGGATACAAGTCCAGCAGTAGTGGTGGACGTGTGCGGTTTTGCACCGCACACATATCTTTCTGCATGACCCATCCATTCCCTCACACTTCGCCTGGCAGGTAGTCGGTCGAGGCTCCGTTGATGCCGAAGATCCCATACTGAAGCTCGTAGGCAAACGCGGTCAGGAGCGAAGCGCGGTCATTGGGCGTTTGCCGGCAGTGCAAACACGTGCGGCAGACGTCGTGGGACAGAAGGTCACTGAGATGCATGTTGGCATAGCCGCTAATAATCACATGTGCACGGAGCGGGGTACACACTGCCAATAATGATGCCCAACATCCTCATAAAGCCCCATATCAAACCTTGTGGAGCCCTACAAGACCCTATAAACCCCTTTAAAGCCCTAACAAAACGCTCCAAAGAATCCTCCATGTACCTGTTTATCATATATTATACTCCCCAAAATGGTAACCTACATCACTACTATCCCAAACCCGAGTACCTAAGTACTGGGTCCTTTGGACCCTTAAGGCTACAGAACTCTATGAAACCCCTACAGAAGGATTTCCTAAACCCCAAAGCCCTAAACCCCAAAAACCCTAAACCCTAAACCCTAAAAACGCTAAAGCCCCAAAAACCCTAAACCCTAAAAACGCTAAAGCCCCAAAAACACTAAACCCTAAAGACGCTAAAGCCTCAAAAACCCTAAACCCTAAACAACACCCAAACCCAAAGCCCTGACCCACAGAACCCCTAAACCCAAAGCCCTAAACCCCTAAAACCCCTAAAACCCCTAAAACCCCTAAAACCCCAAGCCATAAACCCTCAAAACCCCTAAACCCAAAAAGAACCGGAGCCGCGCCTCGGGTAGACCTTCGCCTCTCCTGGCTCGGCGCGCTGCAGCGCCTCTAACTCCCCGGCCTCGGCTTCTTGCGCAGAGGGTTTCAGGTTTGAGGTTTAGGGGTTTAGGGTTTAGGGTTTAGGGGACTCTGGAAACTTTTAGGGGTTCGTTTAAGGGTTTAGGGTTTAAGGGTTTAGGGTGTTCGTGTTTTCGGGTTTAGGGTTTAGGGTTGAAGGATTTCTATAAGGGATCTCCCTACTTAGAGAGGCCCAGGGGGCTTAGCAAGTAGGTCATAAATTGCTTTTTTTTTCGTAGCCTAAGGGAGTTACCCAATGTCAATTCTACTGATAAGCGACTTACCCCTGGGCCTCCAAGCATGGTTTAGGGTCTATGGTAAAGTCCATAAAGTCGGAAACCGGATTAAGGCCAAATAGTGCTGGGATTCCCTTTTGCATTGCTCTTAAGGATGGAGGCCATGGGGTTTCCAACTTTTGGGCTTCTATTGTAGGGTTAATCTACAAGGGTTCGTTTAAGCGTTGCTTTGAAGGTCCTGAAAAGGGATCTGTAAGGGATCTTTAAGGGTTGCGGGCGTATGTAGGGGTTTGAGAAATACGTGGTTTTATTTGAGGGCTTTCCGATCCTCATAAAAGTGTCACTCAAGCCCCATTGAGGGGCTAACAACCTTAAGTCGATCCCACTTAGGAAGTCTGGCACGTTATGAAGGAAACAGGCTTCACGTTTTAGGGTTTGTATTGGTGGCTTATACGAATTTGAGGGTGTTTCTTTCTTCAAGGAAGGGAAGGCTAGTTTAGGGTTTTGGGTTTCAGTGAGGGAGGTTTAGGGTTTGCTACTGGTGGTTTGTGGAGTGTCGACGCTTTGGGATTGAGTTTGGGTAGGTTTTCTGGAGTTCCAGTCAGGGGTCGCATAGGATCTGCTAGCGTGTTTCATTCTGAAGTTTCCACTACGGTTTCTAGGTGTCAAAAAACTTCTGGGCTTTAGACGTAGTGTGTCGTGTAGAGCCTGGACGCAGCCTCGCTCCCAGCGCTGTAAGGTTCTTGGTAAACCTTGAACTGCTCGGCCGGTCGCGTCATTTTGGCGGCACTGCTCGCTGACTTTAGGGAGTTTCCTAAAATAGGTGACCCTAATATACTATCCTGAATAGTAGGATCCTGACCCCAAAATATGGTAGCCCTAATTTTCGGAAACTCCAATTTTCTTCATGATCGCATTCAACTTCTCGTTATCACTCGCCTGACGGCCCTATCCCGACCCAATCTCGAAAGTTCACTTTGGAATCCTTTGGAAGTCGTCACACCACGTCCAGGCATCAGAAATGACTGACAGAAGTAGTAGAAGTAGAAGTTGAAAGTTGAAATTCATAGATAAGTGATCCCTTAACCCTAAACCCTAAACCCCTAAACCCTAAACCCTAAACCCTAAACCCCTCAACCCTACAGTTCTCTAGGATTCTGTGAAACTGCTAGAAGGCTTCAAAACCTAGAGACTCCAGCGCCATAGTTCCAGTAATATTCCTTACATATAGGGCTGTAATACTTAGAATAGGGTTTGGGTGTACATTGTACTATCGCTTTAAGAAGGAGCCCGAAGGAATAACAGTGATAACTATTCAGGCATATTCAGGCTTCTAGATATTAATATCCCCAAAGCAAGGGATCTTTGAGGACCTGGAAGGTTTCAAAGGGGTTTATTTGTTTAGGGCTTGGGTTTAGGGGTTTAGGGTTGAGGGTTTGAAGGTGTGACGAGGTTGGGGTGTAGGGTTTCAGGGTCTCGGCTGTCACTGAAACCATTAGAAGCGTTTCCCTTCTGGTTCCTGCATGAAAGTATACTACACTATCCTCCGAATCCGTGTTGTAGTTATGAAGGCCCCTCTAGTAAAACCTCAACCCTTAGAATAAAAGAAGCCCTTTGCAGAAGCCCTTTAAAAAGGGAACCCTTGAATGGAAGCCCCTAAACCTTTAAACCCGATCCCCAGGCCTTTCAAGGAACCCCCCTTTCCAGAAACCGCTTGAAATGGTCAACGACGGCCCTAAACCCTAAACCCTAAACCCTAAACCTGAAGCAGAAATCGTTTACCGAAGCCTTTAAAGGAACGCTTTAATGGAACCGTTTGAACCCAGAGGGTCCATATACACTACCTATGGAATTAGGCCCCCAAAAAACCATCCCTATTTTGGTTTTGGGGACCTAATTCCATAATGGCAGTGTATGTGGGACCATCTGGGGAAGGAACCCTTAAAGAGAGTCCTGATCGACCCCTAATAGAACCCTGAAAGGGAGCCTTAAACGACCCTAAGGAACCCTAGTAGCCCCTTACCCTAAGCCCTAAACCCTAAACCCTTATAGAAACCCTTATAGAAACCCTTATAGAAACCCTAAACCCTTATAGAAACCCTTATAGAAACCCTTATAGGATTTAGGGTTTAGGGATGGAAACCCTCAAAGGATGTAGGGTTTAGGACCCCCTGGGATGGACACCAATGGTTTCTCGCTAAGCGATTTAAAACTTAAGTTACCAACCATATTATTTACGATAGATCCTTAGTTATTATGGTTTAGGGTTTAGGGTTTAGGGATAAAACAAATTCCTTAACAAGAGCCCAGACCCTTAAAGTATTGCACGGCAAAGCGCTTCAAAGATCTCCTCGGCGCTCCGCGACCAGGTCGTTGCCAGCTTGGCCGGCGCGGCCACCTCGAGCCGCCGCGGCTTCCCTAATATAAGGGTCTTAATAATTAGAGTAGGGTTCCTTTAAAGGGGTCTATAAGGACTACTATAAGAGCCAACTAAGGAATATACCTTAAATCTTAGTAGGGCTCCTATTATAATTTAAGGTATATTCCCTAATTAAGGGGTTTTGGAGTCTCCAGCCGCCACGGCTTCAAAAAGAGGAGCTAGGGTTTAGGCTCTAGGGTTCAGGCTCTAGGGTTTAGGATTTAGGCTTTAGGTTTAGGGTTAAGGGTTTAGGGTTTAGGGTTTAGGATTTTCGGGGTTCGGGAGTTTTAGGGTTTTGGGGTTAGGGTTTTAGGGTTTAGGGTTCAGGGGGAAAGTTAGGGGTTTTAATTTGGGGCTTTTAGAATGAGAATAGGGTTTTGGGGCATCTCATACCATACTGACATACTTATTGTGGGGACTGCAGGAGCATACGATCTGGGTTTCGAGTTCCGGGATCAACCGAAACCCTGCATTATCAACCCAGAGACTCCAATATCCCTTTATTGAGGAACATTTCCTAAACTATACTGGGATCCCTAATATGATTTAGGGAATATTCCTTAATTAAGGGGTTTTGGAGTCTCTGGGAAACCACCCCAACGTCCTCTGCAATCTAACACTCCAAGCCACCCCAAAAACAACATCAGAAGTTTCAAGATGGGCCTTATTATTTAGAATCAACCCCTGAAACCCTACAGCCCAAACTAACAACCCCTGATGTGCCACGTTAGGGTTTAACGTTTAGGACCCTAATCCCCAACATCACCCATAGCCATTACCCCAGCAAGAACAACTCCCTGGTTCTTAGCAGGGCAGGGAATGGGGGACCATTCCCTACTTGTCGGGTATCATGGGGAACCAAAGGTTAACCTTTTTCATAATATAAGGGTTATTTAGGGATTACAGTAGAAGCCTAAAAGTTGGAAACCCAATAGCCTCAATCCTTAAGAGTAATGTAAAGGGAATCCCAGCACTATTTGGCCTTAATCCGGCTTCCAACTTTATGGGGTTTACTGTATATTACCCCAAAAGGTTAAAGGTTACCTACTCTACTACTAGGATTCGCTACTGCCCAGACCCCCGGGAGGATCCAAAAAGTAGATCCCTTAATGGGGGCTCCTATAAAGTACCCTTAGTAGTATAGGGCCCCAAATTAGGGGATCTACTTTCTAGATCCGGGTAAGAACCAGGGAGACATTACCAGCCAAACCGGGAGGATGAAAATGAGAGTCGCAAGCGCCAAGAACGGTAGATTCTGGCGACAATAACCCAGAGGGTCCATATATGGGGTCCCTTTAAAGAAGGGATCCATAAGGGTACTATAAGGGATCTATAGGGTTTTTTAGGATTCATACTACGATTATAGAATTAGGTCCCAAAAGACCATCCCCATTATGGTTTTTGGGACCTAATTCCATAATAATTGTGTATATGGACCCTCTGGGTAAGAAGAAGGACAGATAGCAACACTACAAAAAACTTGCGGGCCTGAACCCCAACCACCCGACGCCAAACTCCAAACCCCAAAAGCCACAAACCCGAAGACCTAGTCCCAAAACCCTTGTCCCGAAACCCGAAACCCCTATGTAGATCCCTTGTAGAACCCTTATAGATCCCTTTAAAGGAACCCTTAAACCCGAAGACCCGGAACCGGAGGCCTGAATCGAGGTCTCTGTCTCTACCTCAGCCGCTTCGACCGCCTGCGCCCGAAGACAAAACGTTGCTCTGCGTTGAAGTTACGGTTTGCTTTGGAGTCTTGAGTCTAGGGTCTAGGGTTTAGGGGTGTGGGGCTTAGGGTTTTGGGTTTAGGAAACGCCCTTTGTGAAGCTAGTGCTATGGTCGGAGGGTGAAAGCTGCACCCTGCAAGACTCGTGGGCTCGGGCCGTGGCCACGACCTTGAGGGTGTAGGGTATAGGGTTTAGGGTTTAGGGGTATAGGGTTTAGGGTACAGGGTTTAGGGTTCCCTAAACCCTAAACCCTAAAACTTTGCCGGTCCGCTTTTCTCATGGGCACGTGTTGTCTTAAATGGTCTCGTAGATCATGGCATGCACTAGATTCTAAGTGTACTCCCCTCCAATCAATATGTGTATATATATATATATAGATAGATAGACAGATAGATAGATTCATAGTTACCGTATATATATATATGCATACGTACATACATACATACATACATACATACCTATGTATGTATCGATGTATGGATGTATGTGTGTATGTATGTATGTGTGTGTGTATATATACACGCATATGTATATGTGTATGCATGTATCTATGTATGTATACATATACACATATATGCATAATATATATATATATGCCTATGTAACTACTGAGTTATGTATCTATCCATGCCTCTTTGGCTGGTTCTATAGGTATACAGTTTCAAGGCACGTGCATACATGTGCGCACTTGAGTCTGCACAGGTCTCGTGAGATAAGCTCTAGCTCGCTCGCACAACCATCCTCAGGCCTTCAACCGGAGACCTTAAACCTTAAGCACTCTAGGTTCTTCTTCCAGAAACTTAGATTAGGATATCAGAAAAAGCAATCGTGCCATTTACTCTTATCACGGTAGCTTAAAACCGAGCTCCTGAAGAAAAACCCAGGCCTAAACCCAAAGCCCTGAACCCTCTACCTCATGCCCTAAATTGAAGCTCTCAACCTGAAAGCCTGAGCCCTCAACCCTACTCCGCGAACCCCCCAAACCCTAAACCCTAAAGTAAAGCCTGAGCCCTTATAGATCCGTTTATAGAACCCTTGTAGAATCCGTAGAGGAACGCAGGCCTTCAGGACCCGTGACAATCGCAAGGATTTTTGGTGGCTCCTGGCTGAAGCGTGGTCCCCACGTTGCGTTTTTGGCTCAGGGCCCATAGCTTGGAGGGATCTACAGCTTCCAGGTTGGCCATCTAAGGCCCATAAGACCCTCTTAAGGAAAAAGAAAGGGAAATTTTGAAATATCCCAACGGCCTACCTAGGCTTCTGTGTAGGTTGGAAGGGCTGCTGAGGGCTCAGGACCTGCTTGAACCCCCGAAGTTATGCATATACGTATTATATGAATATGTATGTATATATATATATATACAGGTATATATATATATAGATACATATATGTATATATGTAAATATGTATATATAGATAAACTTATTCATGCATTTGTTCATTTATTTAAGTGTGGGCGTGGGCCTAGATTCAGGCTTTCAGCTGAAGCACTTCTCCAGTTCTCAACCCCGGATACTTTCAACTCTACGACCCGACACTCGAAATCCCAATCCCCAAAGCCAAAACACTCAACCCCACATCCACGAACCCAAAAGCACAACTCTGAGCCCTGAACCACAAACCCTCAAACTCTGACCCCAAGTCATAAAGCGCTAGATCGCTAAGCCCGCGACTTCGAGCCACAAAACACTGAGGATGTAGGGTTTAGCTTTTTATGGTTCAGGTCTTCGGGGCTTACATATTTAAAGTTTAGGGTTGAGGCTTTTAGGATCTATGTTTTAGGCTTTCATTTTTAGGGTTTAGGCTTCAGGCTTTTCGGGTTTAGGGTTTGGGCTTCCGTGCCTTCTCGCTGCAAGCGCGGCCACGAGGCTGCCAACAGGCACCAAGGAAGCTGGGCCTTCTGACGTTTAGGGTTTAGGGTTTAGGATTTAGGGTTTTAGGGCTTTTGGGGCTTTAAGGTTTAGGGTTTTAGGTTTTAGGGTTTCCGGGGTTATAGGGCTAGGGTTGAGGGTTTTGGGGGGAAGGGCTTCACTAAAGCGCTCTATGAGGGTTCGACATGGTGGGGTCTGTTAGGGTTCGAGGGTTTAGGGCTCTGAAAGAACTGGACTAGGGTTTTGATAACCCCCATACTACGAAGACCCGGAGGATACCCAAAAAGTTCAGGTCCTAAGGTCCTAGCTGCGTACCAAACAGGTCCTAGGGTTGAGGGTTTAGGCTTTAGGGGTTTAGGGGGCCCTCTTCTTGCAGAATCTGTAGAGGTTTAGGGCTTAGGGAATTGGGGTTTAGAGTTTAGAGTTTGGGGGTTTAGGGTTTAGGGAAGTGGGGCTTAGCTTAGGGCTTAGGGCCTAAAGAACGAATCTCTGTCTAGGTTGCAACCCTGGAAACAAGACTACCCTTGCTCCTAGTATTCAGTTTCAAAACATGAGATCCCAAAATACAAAGGCAAAACGGGTACAACTGACACGTTTTGCTAAACCCTAAACCAATTTCGGTGGCTCTGGGGTTCACTCGAGATGAGGGCCCCATGTGGGTAGTTTTCTAAAGTAGGGTCCCGTTTAGGGTTCCTTTTTGCAAGGGTGCCGTACTAGCGTGGGGACCGAAAAACGGACCCTAACTTAGAGAACTACCCGTGGCAAAGAGACATTGCAGAAGAACGAGTCCTACCAGCAAGCCCGAAGCTCTTCGTTCGGCCCCGAAGCCCAAAAACCCCTGCCGCCTGCGGCCCCAAACCCCTACTAAAGGGTTTTGGAGCCCATTATACTATATTTTTTATTGAGGCCCCTAGATTAAGCCCTAAACCCTACACCCACCTTGATCCCGAGCCGTTGATGCCTCGGCGAGGGCTCTTGGGGCGTTGAGTGGAGCCGCTGCTGCCACCGTGGCCCGTGCAGCGCGCCAAAGGCACGGGAAGGGCGCTGGTGCTGGAGACGGGTTTAGGGTTTAGGGTTTAGTTTAGGGTTTAGGTTTAGGGATTAGGGTTTAGGGTTAACATATAGAGGCCCGAATAATGACGAAAAAGTATCCTGCTACAGTCACTATTTCTAGCATAGTAAAAGATGCCGCTAAACCCTGTTCCAATTGCTGAGGCCCCAGTATTGCAGGATAGAATTACAGGGCTTAAGCTCCAAAGAGCTCTTGGATTTTGGGGTTTAGGGCTTAAGACCTAGATTCTAGATGTTGTGATTTCTTTGTAGGGTTTAAGGTTTTAGGGCTTTGGATTCAAGGGGTTTCAGCATCGGTTGGATTCCGGCTGCTTGGGGCGGGCATGCAATCTCCATGCCGGTCACTGAAATCAGGGAGGCTGACGCGTATTGGGGCTCGGTTCTTGAAGGTTAGCTGTTGTTCTATACAGGCGTTTTTGTGGCTCCTGTCAAGGAACTTCGTTATAACTTATAACGTATATTCTCGATATGCAACCAAGAACCCGCTACGTCGCTACGTCTTCTCGAGCACATAGTAGGATCTCTTTGGCACTTGACACCACTGCAACCTTCCGAAGAGAAGTAGCACCGCAGCTTTTGTCATATTCTTGCATAGGGAGCTGAACGCAAGGGCGAAGAACCTCACGCTGGATCCTGGATGCTCTCCCTCAAGCCCAAATCCATTTCCGTAACGAAGAATGAATGCAAAGCAGCACCTAAACACAAACTGTTGAAGATACTATAGGGGCCGAAATAATTACCAATACTATTTTGGGGGTTCCTGAAAGGATTGTAGTATAATGGGCCCCAAAACCCTAGTCTAATTATGAAGGCCCCTGCATTACCAAGAGCCCGGTTCCGTCTGGCCTCTTGGATACCGCAAAAGCCTCCATTCCGGCACGGCACGGAGACGGCAAAGCGCGGTGGTGAAGGGTTGCTTAAAGTGGTTTGGGCAAAAATCCTGTTTTGGGATGACGGTTTCTTTGTATGTCTGCCGGCGTCTAGGGCTTAGGCTTTGGAGGTCTTGGCTTTTAGGATCGGCAAACCTGAAACCTTGCAGACTGATTCGAGCATTAAACGGTGATTCCAAAGAGGGTTAAGGGTTTAGGGCTTAGGGTTTATAGCCGGCACTGATACTGATCCTCACTGTCATACTGTATGCTTGGCTCGCGGATCATGGTAGCGAAACTCGAGAACCTATCTGGGACAAAGGTGCCGCAAACAACAACGGATACCCTCCCTAAACCCCCTGAACCCCCAAAGCCTACACCCTGAACCCGACTCACTACCTCGTTTAGATTCGCATCCCTATATTAATGCGCCATCAAGCAGCGCCTTAAACCCTGAACCCACTAGCTTCAAACCAACAAAGCCTGAAGGAGCCTTTAAATCAACCCGTGCCGGAAATTGCTCAAGTGCGAAGAAGCTAGGATCAACCCTAAACCCTAAACCGAACCCCAAACCCCAACCCCTAAACCCTAAACCCTATACCCAAAGCCCTAAAGCCCAAACCCTAAACCCTAAACCCTCAACCTAACCCTAAAGCCTAAACCAAGGAGCCCGTGATCTGGTGACCCAGCAAAATCCCTGAGGGGAATATGCTTCAAGACGGGAGACGGGGGGGGGGCTTAATGTGAGCGCCTGAATAATTAGAATAGGGTTTGGGGGTTTTCTCTGCTATACTTACTGTATACCAGGGTTCCTCAAAGGGTTCCTGACAGGGATCTATAAGCCGTCTATAAGGGAATTAAGGAATATACCTTAAATCTTGTCGGGGTTCCCTTAGATAAGGGGTGGTGGAGTCTCTGGGCTCAGTTGTGAAAGTTCCAAAGGCTGCTGTCAGGTGCCAGAGGAGGGTTTCACAAGGACTTTGTGAGGCTTCTTTGCATGCGCATCGAGCCGCCCCCCCCCCTTTAAGGAGGATTCAGGAAGATGCTGAAGTCAGATGTGCATCATTCTTGCTGTTGCCCTCGGATGGTTGGAGAGAGACACGGGTCAAAGCCCATAGCCGGAAGCCCTAAACCGCAAAACCCGGTAACACCAAAGAACAAACCGAAAACCTGCAACTTCTACACCCCAACCCTCCAAACTCTAAACATGAGTTTAGTACCCTAAACCCTAAACCCTAAACCCCAAACCCTCAACCCTAAACCCTAAACCCTAAACCCTCAACCCTCAACCCTAAACCGTCTAGTCTTCAAGCGAGTTGCAGATGAGGATCCGGGGGTTCGACTTTCGAAAGCTTTGGGTCCCGAGCTGACCCGGGGCTTTAATGTAGGGTCCTCAATAATTAGGGTTTAGGGTTTAGGGTTTGGGGTTTTGGGGTAATGTAGGGTCCTTAATACGTAATTCGGATAGGGTTTTGGAGTAAATTATAGTATAATAATAATAACAATAAGGAACCCTAGGAATAATATTGGTAATTATTTAGGCTTCTACATTACCCTTGAATGCGGATCAAGGCCTTGCAGTAAACCCCAAAAAGGTTGGAAACCGGATTAAGGACAAATAGTGCGGAAATTTTCCTATAAATTACTCTTCAGGATTGAGGCTACTGGGTTTCCAGCATTTGGGCTTCTACTGATTCTACTGTAAGTTGAGACCTTAGGGCGTCGATTTCGGCTTTGGGAAAAACCGAGATGGAAACTTACTTACTCCAAGCTTCCAAGTTCGGTTTAGGGTTTAGGGCTCCGGGCTTTGGGTAGCCCTACATCCGGAACGCCCAAGCTCGCAATTGTAATCAAATCCCACACCCCACAAGCCGAAACGCTCAGCCGCTGTCCCTACAAACTGACGGGCTTTTCAAATGCCCAAAATCAAGCATGCAAACAGACGCCTTTTCACAGGCTCCCACAGCGCAGTCGACAGCACGCTGAAAAGTCTGGCCACTCGGCGTTTCCATGCTACCACAATTCGGAGCATCATGAAGCAGGGGACTCAGGGTCCGATACCGAAGCGCTTAGTTTAACTTGGGAGTTAGGATTAGGGGGACCCTTGGGGATATAGACCCTCTCAATAAGGTCCCTTTTAAGAGAGCCAGAAGTAGGGTTCAGAAGGGGTACCCTTTAAGGGGTCTCCCTAATGATACNTTAGGATTAGGGGGACCCTTGGGGATATAGACCCTCTCAATAAGGTCCCTTTTAAGAGAGCCAGAAGTAGGGTTCAGAAGGGGTACCCTTTAAGGGGTCTCCCTAATGATACTACCTAAGTTTAGGGTTTAGGGGTTTAGGGTTTAGGGGTTTAGGGGTTTAGGGGTTTAGGGGTTTAGGGTTTAGGGTTTAGGGTTTAGGGTAGGCCTTCAGTAAAGATACCGAGACAGCTTATGGTGTAAGTACATGATACAGTTCTACGGAGCCGATACGGGGATAATTCGGCGAAGGCGCTCAGGGGACTTGATAAGTAGGTAAGAAGCAGCGTTACACCAATCGGGATAAGCCCGATCTGGGTACCGGTAACCTCAATAATGACTAAACCCCCAACCCTAAACCCCAAACCCCGAGCCTTGAATGCGAGTGCTCACGGTTCCTTGAAGGGTTCCTTCATAGGAGTGATCTGCTGAAGAGACTCACGCAGGGCCCCGATCCCTTCAGGAGGGATTTATTTATGGTGCGGGCTTTAGGTGCTAGGTGCGTTAACAGCTAGAACCACAAAGCCCTTAACCAAACCCTAACCCTAAATCCTAAGCCCATAATCCCTAAGCCCTAAATACTAAACCATAAACCCTAAACCCGAAGCCGAGAATCCCTAAACCCTAAACCCCTATCGATCCATTTTAGATCGCAGATGAAGAACCCTGAAAGGAAAGCTAGAAGCCCCTAAACCCCAAAACCCTAAAGCTCTATTATAGGAGCCTTAACAATCATAATCGGGTTTTGGGGCCCATTATAATTGCCATAAATATAGTAAGCAACCCCCAAAATAGTATTGGTAATTATTAAGGCTCCTATCGTAGACCCAGAGAGCCCAATACCCCTTAATTAAGGAATATAGCTTAAATAATAATATGAAGCCCTGTATAATTTAAGCCATATTCCCAAATTAAGGGGTATTGGGCTCTCTGGGGACCCTAAACCTCTAAAGCCTGATGCGTCTCTCTCCGCAGAATCGGAGACCCCGACATCCCTGCAAGCGTCGCGTTCCGCGCACAGCGAGCTTGCCCTTAGGGCAGGCCCAGTGCACTAGAAGAACAGGGGGTTTTGTATGGAACCTTAAAGGGATCCTTGATGGATCTATAACGGGGTTCCTGTAAGGGTTCAGGGTTTAGGGTTCCTTTAAGGGGTCCACCAGGGATCTTCGGGGTGTAGGGTTGAGGGCTGGATTTATTATGGAGGAGCTCTAGAGCTTTACAGGGGGGTTGAGGGTTTTTTGAAGCTAGGGCTTAGACTTTATTGAGGTCTTTCAGACTTGAGGCCCTTTCCATAAACTGTAAACACTAGCCCTAGAACTCCGAAATCTGTTCATGTAGATCACCACCCACATGCAGATAACATCTGCATTTGCTTCAAAAGTGATGATGGCCAAAACACTTGGCCGACCATCCTCTGTGGATGGGTTTGGGGCTTCAGGGCATTCTGGCTCTAGCGCTTTGCCATCTACCAGAGTAAGTAGGTCACAAAAAGGAGGATGAGTAAGAATAATCCCCCCAAGACTCTGATTAGCCTTCAGTTAAAGAAAGACTTAGAAGGACCCTGATTACGATTCAAGGCATATTCCCTCACGAAGCGTCTGCACAAACATATGAACTCCCAAAACCACGTTGAATAGGAGTTTAGGATTCAGGGTTTCGCGTTTAGGACGGTTTGCAGAAGCCCGAAACCCTGACGCCTCAAGCTTCCCGGGATGTGCACGACCCGGGGTCGGCATCAACGTTGCGATACGTTGCCTGCTGCTGCTGCCGCTGCAGAGCAAGAGGCGGGGCAGTAGCCTGGGTTTAGGGTTTAGGGTTTAGGGTTTCTGGGTGTCGTCTTTCTAGCTCGGAGTGTCAGCTTTTTTGGGTTTAGGGTTTAGGGCCTAGTAGGATTTTGCGGTTTGGATTTACGGTTCGGAGTTTTAGGTCTTAGCGCTTAGGGTTTCAGATGTCAGGGTTCGGGGTGTTTCAAACGCTAGTGCTGACCTGGTGCTGGAAGCTTCGTTCCTGCGACCTGCGATCAATCTACAGCAAACAACAAACTCTTTCGGTTCACGATTCGGGTTACAAGCGCCAGGGGTATGGTTTAGGTAGAGGTGTGATAGGTGTACCATAAACTACCATGCCTTACTTTTGTGTAGGCAGTGTAGGCTCTTGCTCTTACCATGAGCCCGAATATAGAATGCATAGCGACCCTACAAGAAGTAGGTTTTGATACCTCAAGGTAGGGAGAAAGCCCCCCAACCCTAAATGTGCCAAACCCCAACCCCTGAACCCTAAACCTTAACCCTGAATCCAAAACCCTAAATCCCTAGTTCAAGTTGGGGGTAAGGTGTTACAGCTCAGACCTTCCTTTCATTAAGGCAGATACCCTAACTTATCGTAAGATCCCTAACATGACTTAAGGTATATTCCTCAATTCCCCGGGGCCATGCCTCACGTCTAGGGCCCTTCCAAGGGCCAAGGCTGCAGAGTCGGCTTTAAAGGTGGTGATTCCCTTACAGGATAGGTGTTTACACCTCGAGCAACCCTTACAGGGTGCGAGGGGCGGGCTGTTTGTTGGAAGCCCTTGCTTATCGTGGAGCGGCCGGCACAGGCCGCGAGGACCCACAACCCAGCCGTGGTTTGCTGAGAAATGTGATCGTTTATGTGTCGAACTGCGGTGGGAAGCAGAGAGCAAGAGAAAGCCCCTTGAGGGGGTTTGCGGTGGGAACCTTAAACCCTAATTCAGAATAGTTTGGGTGGTTGGGGCGGGACTACATGCTGACGCAAGCGCGCGATAAGTGGGTGCGCCCCTATTCCTACGGTAAACCCTTAGTAGGATCCCTAACATGACTTAAGGTACATTCCTTAGTGAAGAAAAAGATTTTGGAAGGTCCGGGAGGTTTAGTGGGGAGGGTGTAGGTTTCCGTTGCCAAGGGCCGAAACCCGGTGAGGCTTTAGAGTTTAGGGAGTAAGTTCAGGGTTTAGGGTGTAGCCTGAGGGGGGCCTAAGTTTAGGGTTTAGGGTTGAGGGTTTAGGGCCTAAGTTGAGAGAGTTTAGGGTTTCGAGTTTGTCATGGTTTCCTGTGTGGCCTAGTCTGGGGTAAAGGTTCCTTGCCTGCTGGCCTGGCATCGGACCTCCCGGCGTCCAGAACTCGTGGTGTGACTTGCGACAAAGCCGGCTTTGTTGAGAAACAATGTGTCAAACCTGCCGGAGGGCTGCGATCTGTTGCCGGAGTGCACGTGGAATCCACAAGGGTGCCTCGATCCCCAGCGGGACGCTGTGTCCCACTGCATCGGCGGAGCTGCTTGCCGCCGCAATTTGCGACGGCCGATAGGGCACCGACGAGACCCAAGCAAAAGGAGAAGCAGGGTCCGACACATTCCGATGGCAGAGGAGCGAAGGGAATCGGAGCGACTTATCATAATTGTAAGCCGAAACAAAAAACAGCTAATGTCCTTACAGAAACCTTGTGCAAAACTTCAGAAGTCACAAAGTCAGCACCCTCAACCGTAAACTCGGTTTTTTTGGATCTGCTGAGAGGAACCATTCTAGTACCTTTTAAAGGAACCCTAAACCCCAGAAAACGAAAGCCCCCCCAACCCTCGCCGAGAGAGCCAGGTCGCTGGGAAGTGCACCCTGTTGCTTGCATCCGCACGTCTCTGGGCACCTTTGATGAAGGGAACACTCTTGGTTTAGGGTTCAAACCTAAAACCTAGACCCTAAACCCTAATGTGGCTGTTGGGTTTTGGTTTTGGGCATTGGGCTTCAATCATTTTGCAGGCTTCGGGGTGTCGGACTAAGGGATGCTTAGCCCTAAACTCTAAACCCTCCAAGGACCACAGACTCTAAACCCCCTAATGAAGGAATACTCTTCAAATCATATTAGGGATCCTACTATAATTTAAGGTATATTCCTTAATTAAGGGGTTTGGGAGTCTCTGGGCACAGACTCTAAACTCTAAACTCTAAACCCTACGCCCCAAACCCTAAACCCTCGACCGGGCTCAGGGGTACAAGATTTGGGCCTTAACAGTTAAGATAGGGCTTTCGATGCTATACCAGAAAAGCTAAGCGGCGTTACTAATTAATCTGACACATACAAAAGGGTGTTGGGTGCAGCGTTCAGGACCTTGAACCTTAAATTTTAAACCCCTAAACCCCTAAAGCCCTAAGCCCAGAAACCCCTAAACCCTTAAACCCTTGAACCCCTAAACCCCTAAGCCCCTGAACTCCTGAACTCCTAAACCCAAACTCCTAAAAGGCTCATGTCTGCTTCAGGGCTGAAGAGCCCTAAGGGTTTCTCGGGCATTCTGCGTTCAGGGGTTGGGGGAAGCTTTGGGTTTAGGGTTTAGGGTGATAGGGGTTTAGGGGTTTAGGGGTTTAGGGGTTTAGGGGTTTGGGGTTTAGGGTTTAGGGGTTTAGGGTGGTAGGGGTTTAGGGGTTTAGGGGTTTAGGGGTTTACTGGTTTAGGGGTTTAGGGGTATAGGGGTTTAGGGGTTTAGGGGGATAGGGGTTTAGGGGTTTAGGGGTTTAGGGGGTTTAGGGTGATAGGGGTTTAGGGGTTTAGGGTGATAGGGGTTTAAGGGTTTAGGGGTTTGGGGCTTAGGGGTTTAGGGGTTTAGGGGTTTAGGGGTTTAAGGGTTTAAGGGTTTAGGGTGATAGGGGTTTAGGGGTTTAGGGGTTTAGGGGTTTGGGGTTTAGGGGCTTGCCAAGGGGGTCGTCCACGGCGCGTCGCGCGGAAGCTAAAACCCCACCCCAAGGCCACCCTGTCTCCAGTCGCATCGGGTTTTCGCTTTTTGTTTTAGGGGTACATATGCAAACATCGATGCAACACCACCCAGCAAGGCTCGTGGTACACAAAAAAAGGCAGCAGGGTATCACAAAGCTGGATCAAGATGCATATGTGTGGAACATTGTTTTGTCGGGCCAACAGCGGACTCAAGGCTGACGGACCGCGAACTTCGGAAAGTGATGTTTTGAAGAGCAGATGACGGACATTCAAAGTATTTAGCGGCTCTGGGCTGGAGGATCAGAGGGGTTTTGAATTTTGCCAGGCGCAGCAGACTGCATCCGCCACAGGCTACGTGCACTGGGCTTCGGAAGGATTGTGCATCGGCAGCATGTCTTTCCTTTGAAGCCCAACCTGCGTCGGAAAAAACCGCAAAGTGAGGAGCATCTGCGGAGATCTTTGAGAACGGAAAACTTGTGAGACGGGCTACAGGATGCAGCACGAAACTTCGAATGCCCGTGGGGACGACTGTCCTCGTGGAAAGTGTTACTGAAAGGGTGTCGGAAAAATCGCGAGTTGAGGAACAGCTGCGGAGCTTTTGGAGGGAACGGGGCAGACAGGGCTGCGAAACTTCGAATAACAGTCGGGACGACTATGGCATGATCCCCAGCCGATGACAATCTGGCTTTAGGTTTCTCGACGTTGTCGATGCAGCCTTTCCAGGTCAGACTTCTCGCGCAGACGTTGAACTGGGGGTGCTGGCAAAGTGAAAAGGCGTCGGAAAAACCGCAAGTGAGGAGCAGCTGCGGAGTTCTTTGAGGACGGAAAAACTTGTGAGACGGGCTACAGGATGCAGCACGAAACTTCGAATGGCAGTTGGGACGACCGTCCTCGTGGAAAGTGTAACTGAAAGGGTGTCGGAAAAATAGCGAGGCGAGGAACAGCTGCGGAGTTCTTGGAGGGACCGGGGCAGACAGGGCTGCGAAACTTCGGATAACAGTCGGGACGACTAATGTTTTTGTGGAAAGTGTAATTGAAAAAGGCAATGGAAAAATCGCGAGGTGAGGAACAGCTGCGGAGTTCTTTGAGGGAACGGGGCAGACAGGGCTGCCCCCGATGTCTGCAGCCAAGCCTCTCAGGCCCTGTGCATTCGCTGTAGAATGAAATCCTTTGGATACCACATGGGTGTGGACGAGGCCCGGACGGCCGAGTCAGTGTGTGATCAGCGGTCTTCAGGGCTAGCAAATGCAGGATTGTGAGAGCTGCAAGAGTTCAGCGCTAGGGGGCCGACGCGTAGATGGAGGTTAGGAGGTTTGGACTTTAAGTTTGGGAATTTAGCGATAGTTAGGATTCTTGGTGCTTCAGGTTTTCTAAGGTGCCTGCCGCTGTAGGATTTTAGGGTTTTCTGGGGATTAGGATTTTAGGTTTTTTTGGGCTTTGGATTTTAGGATCTTAGCGGCTTGGCGTTTAAGGATGTTAGGTATTTGGGTGCATTAGCATTTTAGGATTTTGGGGGCATAGGATTTTAGGGTTTCAGCGGTCCTTTCATGTAGGTTTAGGGGTCGAGGCTTTAGCGTATTATAATATATAAAGGCCTTTACGGCCTGTGAACCCGTTCATGCTGTAAAAATGCGGCACGGCACTCGAAGCTAACTCTTCTTGGTGCTAGAGACCGGATCCACCTCGTTCAGCCAGACTGTCGCTGCGCTGATCTCGGTGGCCGTTGCCAGAGGCTCGGCGGGCTCGCTTCGGCCCGCTGGCTGGCCGCCAGCTAAACAGGGCCTCGCTCGAGTTTAGGGGTTTAGGGGTTTAGAGGTTTAGGGGTTTAGGGGTTTAGGGGTTTAGCAGTTTAGGGGTTTAGGGGTTTAGGGGTCTAGGGGTTTAGGGGTTTAGCAGTTTAGGGGTTTAGGGGTTTAGGGGTCTAGGGGTTTAGGGGTTTTGGGTTTTGGGTTTGGCTGCGGTGCGTGAGGCTAGGCTTTCAGGTGTAGTCATGGGCTTTAAAGATGGCAGCATCGGACTTCCAAGACGGGGAACGCAACTTTGGCATCGCAGAACCATCTCAATGTGACTAGACTGACCAAAACCTAAACCCTAAGCCCATGTGCTGCAGTCCAAGCACTCAGGAGCTACGTTCCAAAGGAGACCTCAAGGAACCAAGCGCTGCTCTAGAAGAATTACCAATAGTATCACTTAGGGTTTAGGGTTTAGGGTCCAGAAGAAGAAGAAGAATAGTATTCCTCAGGGCTCCTTTATATACACCCCAAACCCAGCTTTAAAAAAGACAAATGCTCTGCAAAACTATGACCGCCCGAACCCCTAAACAACACCCCAAAACAAAACTAAAACCGTAAACCCCCCACACCCCCTCGTTAAACCCCAGCTACTCACTATACCAAGCTGGCTGGGCACAGGTGCGCCAGCGGCTGAAAAAGCTCATCAAAACCTACATCGCAGGTCAGCAAGTGTAGGGGCTTTGAGTTTAGGTCTTGGATTTTACGAGGAAGTCACATCCCTACCCCTTTCTGAAGGTACCCAGATTTATGGTTAGGATCTGCTATGTAGAACAGTAGGTAATATAGAGGCTTTAATAATTACCTATACTATTTTCGGGGCTCCTTATTACATTCATAGTATGATTATTCGCCTAGCAACACAGCCGCCACTCAACCCTGAACGCTACACCCTCGACCTTGCCCCGTAAAGCAAAATCATAGATCCTTAGTCAAAATTATGGTCCCTTTGTGGATCCTTAATATAATACGGCACCTATTCTTTAGGTACCCCAAAAGAGACCCTAATTTTGACAACCACCCATATGGGATATCCCTATCCTAATTTTTGCTCATGTGCTTTTTGGGGGCCCTACAGTAAACCCCATAAAGTTGGAAACCGGATTAAGGCCAAATAGTGCTGGGATTCCCTATACATTACTCTTAAGGATGGAGGCTATTGGGTTTCCAACTTTTAGGCTTCTACTGTAATCCCTAAATAATCCCTATATTATGAAACAGGTTAACCTTTGGTTCCCCATGATACCCGACAAGTAGGAGGTTCTAAGGGTTGGGGGCCGGGGCTCGTGCTTCGCAGAGTTCTGGATGGCTTGAATACTACGGTTGATGACATGAATTCTGCATTACCTCAATGGCCCTAGACTATGGGAATTATAGCCTTTGGTTCCCCATGATACCCGACAAGTAGGGAATGGTCCCCCATTCCCTGCCCTGCTAAGAACCAGGGGGCCCTACATGCTCGCAGTCAGGCTTTTATCTAAAGCACTGTGTTTAGGGTTTAGGGAAAGCTTTTGGTCTCGGGGGTTTAGGGTTTAGGGTTTAGGGTTTGTGGGAGTTTGGGCTTAGGGTTTAGGGTCTCGGGTCTCAGGTTTAGGGTTTGGGGTTTGGAGTTTTGGGCTTAGGGTCTACCTTAACCCCAAATAACCCACCTTTCAATGACTTATAGAAGGAAATAATAATAGGGAACCCGAAAAAGGAAGGTTTTACAGGGTCCAAGTAAACCCTAAACCCTAAAATCCCTGAACCCTAGACCCTATAATACCCTTATAGTAACCGTATGGATTCCTTCAAAGGAACCCTAAAAAGGAAGCTTTTATAGGGGCCCGCGCTGTGGGGCATTGGCAGGGGGCATTAACCGGGTCTTCCTTCCATGACCTGTCTTCCAAACACTACTTGGGGGTTTAGGATAGAAATCCTAGGGTTGCTTTAAAGGGATCTATGCGGCTACCTTTCAGGGGTCCTTTAAGGGATCTATAAGGGTTTTAAGGTTTAGGGTTGATGATAAAAACCCTGCATTACCTTAATGAGCCTAGACTATGGTAATTATGGTATATTCCTTACTATGGGTAATGCAGAATTTATATCATCACACCGCTAACAACAAGGGCAGGGTAGGAGCCTACAGGTAGATCCTAAGCAGTGTCCCCATGACTCTTCTGCGTTCCTTCTTTAGGGGGGTTTAGGGCCTAGGGATCTCTGGAATTCTAAGCCACAAGCGGTGTCCCTTTCTTGTGGTCTTCTCAGCAAGCCTACCAAGATTATGACAGATTATCAAAGATGACGAATTGTCAAGCGTCCGTATTGTGCCGTTTTGTGAGCAGACACAGCAGTACCATGCACACTTAGATTTTGTTGAAGTTTGCTAGAAACCCAACCAGGTTTGTGAACAGCTGCAATACTCAAGGTGTCCATGCTGTGCTCCTTTGTGACCAGAAACGGTAATAAATAGAAACCTGATTTTCTTGTGTTTCGCTCAGAAATCAACTGGTGTCTGCTAACTCTACATCCAAACCACGGCTTGGCATCCCAAGCTGCATGACTCGAAGAAGTCACCATATAAGGCGTGTCGTTTCCAGTACTCTTCGATGGACACATTTGGGACTGCTTCAGTTGTCAAAATTAAGGTCCCTTTTTGGGTACCCTAAATAATAGGTGCCGTATTATAATAGGGACCCAAAAAGGGACCATAATTTTGACAACCACCCATATGGTTTCAGGCTCAAGGTTTNTTGTCAAAATTAAGGTCCCTTTTTGGGTACCCTAAATAATAGGTGCCGTATTATAATAGGGACCCAAAAAGGGACCATAATTTTGACAACCACCCATATGGTTTCAGGCTCAAGGTTTAGCTTCACGCTTGCTCTCGTTCTGCGACCAAATGGCTCTATCAAGTCGCCTGTACGTGAGTTTGTGTTTCGCTCCGGTTTAGGGTTTACGGTTTGCAAAATCGTGCAACCGACTTAGCAAACAGCTTCTGATCAAGATTCAATGTTATAAGTGGGTTAAGTAGTTTGGGATTGAGGGTTGAAGGGTGCAACGCGTAGTGAATTAAACCCCAAATTCTGAACCCTAGCACTCCACAGCGAAACCCTAAACCCTAAAACCCTAAATCCTAAACCCTAGCACTGCACAGTGAAACCACGGAAGCCTTGGCAGTAGATGGCACCTGCCATGAGACCATGGAAAACAATGGCTGAGGGTCTAAGATTTTTCGTGAAGTTCCTCAAGCAAGGGTTGCTCTAAGGGCATGAGTCAGGGGCCGTGATGGTTGGCATAGGGCTTGAGGGTCGATCAAGCTATACAATTGAAACGGAGCGCCAAGGAGGAATGTTGGCGATTACTGGGGGTCTTGTTGAGGAACTTCATTTAACTGACCATAACAAGGAAACGCTCTTATTTACTGAAGATCCCTGTTATGCTAGCTTGAAGCAACTTCCTTAACATGAACCAAGATTACTCAGGCTTCCGTTTAACATAAGTATTAACACTAGATCCTGCAACCTACGAGGAGATTCCAAGCCTGAAACCCTGAACCCCACGACCCACATTGCCCTACAGCATGGTACAGCCTTTGTCCCCTAAACCAAAAACTCTAAAATTCTCCTACGACCCTACACCCTAACCCCCAAAGCCTATGCCCTACCCTAAACCCTAAACCGCCTAGCCCTAGCTAATTAAAAGGCACGGTTTGAAGGCTCAGAGGACATAGTAAGCAGAAGAGAAGCTAGGTGCTTCTGAAGGGCACACGGTTTAGGGCTGAAGGAATGTAAGTTACCACAAGAAAGAATTACTCTTTGTCCTATGTTAATCTTGGAAACTTAAACCAAATTCCTTAACAAGAGCCCAGGTAAGCTATCTCTGCGCTTGCGGGTTCCAAGGCCTGGCGCCCTAAACCCCATAAAATGACCCTAAACACTAAGCCCTAAACCCTAAACCCCAAACTCTAAACCCTGCAAACAGGGTGCAAGTTCCTTGGGTTTCGGGTCTTGGGGTCTCGGGATTTCTTGAGCTTTCGGGGCCCGTTCCTTCGGTAGAGTTTAGGGTTTCGGGTTTAGGGTTTACAATCCCTAAACCCTAAACCCAACATGAGACAGCACAACTTTGCAGCTTGATGTTCCGGGCACGTTGTGCTGCACCTCCTTTATACTTGCGGCCCTTGAAGAATGCAATGGCATTAATGGCTGTGCAAAACCAGCAACAACAAACCTTCGTTATCAACATTCGGGACTTGGGATCTATGCACAGCTTCTGCCTGTCATGAAGTCCGTCGGCACGAGCTGCAACCCAGGACAGCCCGTGGCTAGCATCATGTCGAGGGTCTGCTGGATGTTAGCCCAAACCTCTCCAGGCTTGAGGATTTGGGTTTAGGGTATAGGCATAGGGCTTAGGGCTTAAGGCTTTTTTGGGGGGCTTAAGGTTCAGGGCTTAGGGTGTTGGGTTTGGGGTTTAAGGATTATGTGGGCGGATTGAAAGATCAGGGTCCCTTTTCGGCGGTGTCCTTGTCCTGGGGATCCTCGCGTTTAGGGTCTGGAGTTCGCAAGGCTCGAAGCTCAGGGGTAGAAGGCCAGTGAGCTGGCGCTAGTTGTGGTGCGCGAAACTTGCAAGATTCGTTCCGACCTACAGAGAAACCTACAAGAGCAGGGTTTCGGTTTCTGTTTTTTGGGCGGTTTAGAGTTTAGGGTTTAGACTTTAGGGTGGGAGTGTCTATGCAAACGGACACCGGCACATCCACTCAACAATGAGGCTCTCAAGCAGTTCTTCCCCGACAAGCTCCACTGGGAAAATTCACCGTTGACGGGTTAAGGCATTGCATGTTCGGGTTTAGGGCTTGCACTCTCAAGTCCCCGAACCGCTTCACCCAACGCCCTACACCCTCAACCCGAAACCCTGAACCCCAAATCCTAAACCCTCAACCTTAAATCCTAAACCCGAAAGCGTCTCCCCAAGACCAGCCATGCAGCCGCGGTGAGCGTGATGTCCGTGCCGTAGCGTGCGCTCAGGACGGTCGCGTAGTCCTTGGCCGACTTCAGATCGGACACGAAGCCCCATATAGGGGCCTTAATATTCAGAACAGGGTTTCTTTAGGGGTTTAGGGTTTAGGGGGCCTTAGTATTCAGAATAGGATTCCTTTGGGGGTTTAGGGCTTAGGGGGCAGAAGTATTCAGAATAGGGTTCCCTTTGGGGGTTCAGGAATATAGGGCCTTGAATAGGGCTCCGAAAAGGGTTGACCTGAGTATTTAAAAGAAGGTTCTGTTAAAGAGGTTCCTATAAGTGTTGTATAGGGCTTTATTCGGGTATCAGTAAGGGAAGAATGGGTTACTGTTATTATCGGGTTCTAAAACCCTAAACCCTCAACCCGAAAACCCTCAACCCTCAACCCTAAAACCCCAAAACCCCAAAACCCCAAAACCCTAAACCCTCAATCCTAAACCCTAAAACCATAAACCCTAAAACGCCTCAAACAGTCTTGCAGTTGTTCCGCTCCTCTTTTACCTGATGGGACTGCCAAGGCAGTGGTCTAGGGGCCTTCAAATTTAGCACCCCTAAACCCGAAACCCGAAACCCTTGATCTGATCCTTCAAAAATCTAGAGTAGACTTCGTTTAGGGTATCGAGGTTGGGGGCATGCCGATATCGGGCTGTATGACGGTGGAATACAGTAGCCAAGCGCGAGCGCCATAGCCCCTCCGGCTTGATCTGAATCCCGCACGTCTGGCTGGTCCGCTCCCTGACCACGAAGGCTGGAGATTTTCCTTTCATAGCCACGTCTCTTCTTCGCGCATACTTGGGTGTAATGAGCAGTGGCGACAGCAGGTGATCGAGGATGAATACCCTAAGCCCTAAACAACAAGAGACCCTGCCCTGCTTCACCGTAAATCCTAAATCTTTCGTTTCTCGTTTGGGCTCTGACTCCCGAGGGCTCACCTCTGGTCTCTGATTTCCCAACCCATGCTAGAAGTTTGACGGTTTCGGGGTGTAGGGCTTAGGGTTTAGGGAAGGTGCAGGGTCACGGCATGTTGTCTTTCTTGGATGTCTAACAAACTCCGACTCTTTGTACAAAAAACGCTTGCATGGCCAGGGGCACAGTAAGTAGGTTATAAGTAGAGTTATAAGTCCCCTAAATGGAGTTCTATTCCTACTTATAACCGACTTACTAAGTCCCCTGGGCCTCCAAGTACTTGTGTTTGCTTCTGAAAGGGTTCTCAGAGACTCCAAAACCCCTTAATCAAGGAATATTCCTTAAATTATAGTAGGACCCCTAATATGATTTCGTAATTCAGGGATATTGGAGTCTCTGGGTTCGGGGCTTCGGGTTTCCGAGTATGTATACGGTCAGCATGCATATACGCATTCATGCACCAGGGAGGGCTTCGGTTTAGGGCCCCGCCTAAAGCTCTAAACCCTTAAACCCCAAGCCCCAAACCCTAAACCCTGAACCCCTAAATCCTTAAACCCCAAGCCCCCAAACCCTAAACCCCTAAATCCTTGAACTCCAAACCCCAAACGCCAAACCCCTAAGCCCCTGAACCCTAACCCCCTAATCTAATTCACGAGTTAACCCCATTCGTGCCTGCAGCCTGGGGCTTTGTGCATTTTTGGGCGGGCATACTCGGTCTGAGCACAGTTCGGCTTCGCGTTACTGGCCCGAAACCCTAAACCCTAACCCCTAAACCCCCGGACCACAAAAGTCATAAAAGTCGGGGAGACAGGCAAGCCCATGCAAGACTTCAGCACTTAAGGCTTCGGGATAAGGGCCCGGAGTCGGTTTAGGGTTGGGTTTAGGGCTTGGGGGTTAAGGTTTAGGGTTTAGGGTTTAGTTTAGGATTTAGGGTATTTGAGTCGGTCGAAGGTGGTGGGTTTTGGGTCTGGGGTGGAGAGTTTAGGCTTACGAGCTTTGGCTAGCATAGGGGTCTAAATAATTACAAACACTACTTTGGCGCTCCTTCATATAAATATAGTATAATATACCCCAAAGCCCTATTCAAATAGGGCCCCAAAAAAGCACATAAGCAAAAATTAGGATAGGGATATCCCATATAAACCCCCTTATAATGAAGCCCAATAAGGTCGGGATATCCCTACAAAAGGCTTATGCTTATGTGCTTTTTTGGGTCCCTATCTAAGGCCCCTATATTAGTTGGTTAGAGGTCTGCAAAAGGTACTCGCGGAGGCGGTGAAGGAGCTTAGATGCGGAGCTTCAGAAAACAAAACAAAGGCAAGCTCAGAAAGTTTCCTGCTAGTGGGCCCCGAGGGTTTGCAAGTTTAGGGTTTGGGGTTTAGGGTTTAGGGTTTAGGGCCCCTTCTGCCGAAAGTACGTCGTACACCGAAACCCCCTAAACCCTAAACCCTAAACCCAAGGGCCCTCGAAACATGAAACCCTGGACAGGCATTCCCCATAAAGGGTGTCTTTAAGAATTCCTTCAGGGGTTTCTTTAAGAAATTCCTTTAAGGGTTTCTTTAAGGATTCCTTTAAGCATTCCTTTAAGGGTTTCTTGAAGAATTCCTTTAAGGGTTCCTCTAACCCTAAGGGTCCAAGTACATAATAATCATATACTCTCCTAAATATTGAGCTACATAACTACTATCTTAAACCCAAGTACCTAATTATTGGGTCCTTTGGACCCTTAGGGTAAGGGTTCCCTGAAGGGCTCCATTTAAAGTATGCCTTCAAACCCCTGGGAAGCCTCTAAAACAGTGCCTTGCAAAGTGTCTGTCCAGAAGGATGTCCAGGCGTTCATGCGAGGCGACTGCGGGGCGGATAAAACAGCCCGAAACCCTAAACCCTAAACCCTAATCCCTAAACTTCTTTAAAGCCAACCCTAGCCTTCACCCTAAACCCTGTCCTAAGCCCTAAACCCTAAACTCAAAACCCCGAAGCAGTTGAGGGGTCAGGGTTCTAAGGTCACAAGCTTCGGAAGTGTAGGATGACAGAGTTTTTTGCGTTTAGGGCTCTTGGGAAGGGCTCCAGCAGGCTCATCGGTTTAGATTGGGTACTGCCCCCATACAGTAACAGTCTATAATAGGGTTACCATTAAGGTCCTATTATATGTATATTATGAATATTATCCAACTGTTACTGAGTGGGGGCAGCACCCAAGGTTTAGCGTTCAGGGTTAGGATTTAAGAACCTGACAGACGCAAAAAGCAAAAACATCTACCGTGAGAACCTGAATAAGAAACCCCGGCGCTGAACAGAGATTTTAGTAGGGGCCCCCTAAATCCCAACCCCTAGACCCTATGAACCCTGAACCCTAAACCCTATGAACCCCAAACCCCTAAACCCTAAACCCCTAGACCCTAAATAAAGTATAGGTCCGATGCATTTTATGGAGAAAGAAACCAACGAGGAGCTACCGAAAGCCGGCGCGTTGGAGGGTATGGGGTTTAGGGTTTAGGATTTAGGGTTCAGGGTTTAGTCTAACGATGAACCCATGGGCCCCTAGTATGGGCCCTTAAGCCTGGGATCCTTATATACCTAATAGATACCCTACTTGTACCCTTTAAAGTCCCTTAGCAGGGCTAAGGGCCTATACTAAGGGCCCATACGTCTAACCTTAGATTTAGGGTGGAAGGCTCTGGGGTTTAGGGTGCAGTGGCCCCGAAACCCAACACTCCAAAACCTGAACCCTTGCTTGAAGAATCAGGGGACTTTGCAAGTGTTGTCAGCAGAGTGATGCTTCGAAATTTGAGAATAGGATGCTGGTGGGACAACAATTAAAAATCATGCTACTTCTGTTTAGGATACTTGTGCCGCAAAAAAGGTGACACCCTTATCTTATTCATGAAAGCCTTGGAAGGAACATGTTAAAACCCGATAAAGAAACACGGGAAACCGCATGAATCCCACCCAAACACTGATCAAGCCCTTCTAAGCACCCCGGATCCTTCATGTGTCTGAACTGCCGAACCCAGAATCTTTAAACCTGCACCTGTAATACCCGCAGACCCGTAAACCCTTGAAACCCTTAAGCCCTTAACCCCTAGACCCTGGGTTTTAAACGACCGGGTGTGCATTGAGAGAAAACCTCAAATCAAGCAGCATGCCCCTTGCCCTTAAGGGTTAGAACCGGGTTGCAATAAGAGTTCTTTTGAGGGCTTTACTTGGGTTCTGTAGGGTTTTGCATAGGGGCCTTCATGATCACAACAATGCCTTGGGCAAAAATGCACTATAACGATAGTAAAAACGATGATAAGATGCTAAACCCTAAACCCTAAAATACTACTCCTAATCACTGCAAAACCCGCTAAGTGATGAAGATCGCAAAAATCAGAACAGGAACCCTAATAGTGTAGGGATAAGATTTCGATGTATATTATACTATAAAATGCAACAAGGAACCCACAAATAGTATAGGTAACTATCCCTAAACTCTAAACCCTAAACCCTCAACCCTAAAACCTAAAACCTTAAACCCTAAACCCTAAAGCCTAAACCCTTAACCCTAAACCTTTTTTCTTTTTATGGGTTCAGAGGAGCCTCGGGCCCCTATGTTCGGGTTCAGGGTTCCGGTTGAAGCTTTCAGGATCCGGAGTTGCGCAACATCGAACCAGGGGTTTAGGGTTTGGGCTTCAAGGTTTTAGGGTTTAGGGTTTAGGGTTTAGGGTTTATGGGTTTGGGTCGAATCCTATTCTAAGCTGCGCTCGCAGGTCCTTCACTCAAACTTTGGGTTCCTTGCTAATCAAGAACATGCCTAAACCCTAAACCCTAAACCCTATCCCGAGTCTTCTCGAAACAATCATGATCAATCGACACTTGCCTTGAATGAGCTTGCTGGGGCAATGGCTTGGGATTTGATAAACCCTAAACCCCAAAACCCCAAAAACCCCTAAACCCCAAAAACCCTAAACCCCAAAAACACAAAACTCTAAACCCCTCAACCCCAAAAACCCTAAACCCTGAACCCTAAACCCTAAACCCCTAAACCCTAACCCCCTAAACCCCTAAACCCCTAAACCCCAGCCATTCGCCCAGCACTGGCCTGTGGCGTCGCAGTCACATCGTCGCATTCCGGCTGCGCCAGCCTGTCTGCTCTGTGAATCTCCGTCCGAGGCAGGGTTTTAGAATTTAGGGTTTTGGGTTTTGGGTTTTGGGTTTAGGGGTTTAGGGGTTGAGGGTTTAGGGCCTTATTGTTCAGGGGTTTAGGGGTTTAGGGCTTGGGCTTTGGGTTTAGAGTACAAGATCCAATCATGAACAATCCAGGATCCGGGGTGGCTCCTATACTACAAACATATTGGGCGCTTGAAGGAATAAGAACGTAAGAACGCTAAGCATTCAGGCCTCCTTTGTGGGTTCTTACTTGGGTTCTTGGGAACTTTAAGCCTCTGCGATTTGGGCCGAGGTTGGCATCCTTTGGACTTTGTGCTGTTTGGGAGGGGCCCGTACCAGGGAAGCACCTTATAGCTTGAGCCCGGGTGCGGCATATGGGAGTTTCCGAAAATAGGGGACCCAATAGAGTACCCTAGATAGTAGGATCCTTGGTATAAGGGACCCCAAAATACGGAACCCTTAATTTCGGGAACTCCCATATCTCAACTTCAACACGATGAAGCCCAAAGCCCCTGAACCTAAACCCTACAGTTTGAAACCTAACACCCTGTACTCAGCTGCTGACTCCTAATCGTACATTGTGGAATCTACACTTGAAAACTGCCGGCAGGTTGAACAACTGTCGGCCAAAACCCTTGTTTCGGCATCGGGGGACGCCGTGAGCAGGTGACGTGTTTGGTTAGTGTGCCAATCCCTAAACCTAAAGCCCCAAATGGGAGTTTCCGAAAATAGGGGACCCTAATATAGTACCCTAAATAGTCGGATCCTTATTACAAGGAGACCCAAAATAAGGTACCCCCCTTTTCGGAAACTCCCATTTTGCAAAATCATGATTCAAATCTTCACAAACTTCCTCGTTGGCTTTAAAGTTTAAGGCTTATGTTTAGGGTTTAGGGTAAAGCCTTAAACTGTCGGAAACTCCCAAATCCTAAAATATCAACCTGCGCCCTGCAGCTCTAAATCCGAAACCCTGAACCTTCAATCCGAAACGCCCTAAAGCCTGAAACCCCCCTGAACTCCAAAACCCCAAACCCATGAGAACTCTGCGCCGTGAGAACTGGGCCCTAAACCCTGGACCCTAAGCCCTAAACCCTCAACCCTAAACCCTCTGCCCTAAAGCCTGAACCCTACACCCTACGTACACCCTACACCCTAAACCCTCAACCCTTTATAGAACCCTTATAGATCCCTTTAAGGAACTCCTAGAGATCCCTTTAAGGGGAACTCGAAGCCTAAAGCCTAAACCCTGCCTCAGGCACGAGGGACTGCAACCCTGGGCCGGAACTTTTAACCAGGGAGATGAAGTCACATCCGTACAGCCTGGGTTGGAGCTGCGTTCAGTTTAGGGCTCATAGGGTTTAGGGTTTAGGGCTCATAGGGTTTAGGGTTTAGGGCTCATAGGGTTTAGGGTTTAGGGTTCATAGGGTTTAGGGTTCAGGGCTCATAGGGTTTAGGGTTTAGGGCTCATAGGGTTTAGGGTTTCGGGCTCATAGGGTTTAGGGTTCAGGGTTCATAGGGTTTAGGGTTTAGGGTTCATAGGGTTTAGGGTTTAGGGTTCATAGGGTTTAGGGTTCAGGGTTCATAGGATTTACGGTTTAGGGTTTAGCTTCACGGTTTTAGGGTTTAGGGTTTAGTGTCTTAGGACACGGTCCCTTTCATGGTTTTTAGAAAGTTTCTATAAGAGCACTAGACGGGTGCTATACGGGGTTCTGTGTGGATAGGCCTCGAAACTACGGTCCGTTTAAGGGTCCTTTTAATTGGGGACTAAACCCTAAACCCTGAACCCTAAACCCTAAACCCACTTAGGTTTGGGTTTTACGGTTTGGGTTTCAAGCCTGCGCTCTTAGACTAGGGTTCCTGTTAGAGTTCCTATAATTCGGGTTGCTGTAAGGGTTGAGTTTAGGGGCCTTCATACTTATACTGGGGTTCTTGGGTATTGCATGGTATGACTAGAATCAGGAACCCCAAGGAATACCCTTGGTAATTACTCAGGCTTCCATTTTGCTGCTTAGGGTTGAAGGCTTAGGCTTAGGGTTTGGGGGGTTTTTTGTTTTCGGGAAAGTCCCGGGGCCTCACAAGGCAGGATGAAGGTATGTAGGATTCAAGATCCCTTGTGCAAGGACTCCTATTTGGCATTACCCATATATATATATATATGTAGTTGGTTGTCAAAATTATGATCCTTTTTTTAATACGGCACCTATTATTTAGGGTACCCCAAAAGGGACCAAAATTTTCACAACCACCCATATATACACATGTCGTCATCCCACTCTTTGCACCCTTTGAAGTTAGGGTTCTGCGTCTAGAGCTTAAGTAAACGACCCAAGGTTGAGTAGAGGGCTGTGGCGACAGTTAGGGTTTGCGTCGACTTTTAGTTATGGTATGACCCACAGAGTCTAGGTGCCTGTTCTGCTGCTGGCGCTGTTGCCGTTGCAGTTGAGTTGTTGTTGCTGCCGCTTCTGCTGCTGCTGCGGCTGGTGCCGCTGCCGCTGCCGGTGCTGGGGCTGGTGCGGGTGCTGGCTCTGGTGCTCCTGCTGCTGCTGCTGCGGCTGCCGCTGCT
>BGNK01000513.1:253304-278805 GCA_003297005.1 Symbiodinium sp. clade A Y106
TGTCTCTCTGTCTGTCTCTCTGTCTGTCTCTCTGTCTGTCTCTCTGTCTGTCTCTCTGTCTGTCTCTCTGTCTGTCTCTCTGTCTGTCTCTCTGTCTGTCTCTCTGTCTGTCTCTCTCTGTCTCTGTCTGTCTCTCTCTGTCTCTGTCTGTCTCTCTCTGTCTCTGTCTGTCTCTGTCTGTCTCTGTCTGTCTCTGTCTGTCTCTCTCTCTCTCTGTCTGTCCCTCTCTGTCTGTCTCTCTCTGTCTGTTTCTCTCTGTCTGTCTCTCTCTGTCTGTCTCTCTCTGTCTCTGTCTGTCTCTCTCTGTCTCTGTCTGTCTCTCTCTGTCTCTGTCTGTCTCTGTCTGTCTCTGTCTGTCTCTGTCTGTCTCTGTCTGTCTCTGTCTGTCTCTGTCTGTCTCTGTCTGTCTCTGTCTGTCTCTGTCTGTCTCTGTCTGTCTCTCTGTCTGTCTCTGTCTGTCTCTGTCTTGTCTGTCTGTCTGTCTGTCTGTCTGTCTGTCTGAGTCTGTCTGTCTGTCTGTCTGTCTGAGTCTGTCTGTCTGAGTCTGTCTGTCTGAGTCTGTCTGTCTGTCTGTCTGTCTGTCTGTCTCTGTGTGTGCCTCTGTGTGTGTGCGTCTGTGTGTGTGTGTGTGTGTGCGTCTGTGTGTGTGTGTGTGTGTGCGTCTGTGCGTCTGTGTGTGTGTGTGCGTCTGTGTGTGTGCGTCTGTGTGTGTGCGTCTGTGTGTGTGTGTGTCTGTGTAAATGGACAAATCTTTCAAGTCATCCCCACCACATGGCTGAAACAACCTTGTCTAATTGCCGTCTACACTACACAACTGTCCTAATGCTCGCCTCGCGATGCAATGGCCTCAGGCACCAATCCTCCACAGTGCCAGAGCCGAATACGACAGGCCAACGAGCATTATGAAGCGGAACACACCGACAAGGGTGAATACATCATATTATGATATATTATACATCGACATAGAACCCAATATTCTATATGTATTGAAGTAGCAGGCCGCCCTCAGCTGAAGCTGGCAGTTTATGGCTTTGGTGCCAAAACGCATTCAATTCATCCCTCAGTCTGAACTGTTGCTGGGACGTCATAGCCGCAGAAATGAATGAAATGACATTATTACAGGAACCTTGTTCACACCAAGAACATCATCTTGACGTTGCAGGAATTTGCCGGCGGCCCTCAAGACGGAAACTCGGGCTTGGGGGTTCTGGGTTTAAGTTTTGGGCTGGGGACTTGAACTTGAGTTCAGAGCTCGCACTTCCTTCCGTGCACAGGTCGCCGGGGATTCCGCCCTAACAGGCCGTCACACATCGACAGGGATCATTTCCCGCTCCCTGAGTTGCTTGTCGGCATCATCGCCACGCCTCGCGCAGCCGCTGCAGCAGGTTCTTATGGTCCTGCCCGTTCGCAATGCCAACAGTGGGGTTGGTCACCCTGGGCGTTGAAGTCGAGTGCGTCCTCTGAATTTTGGCCCTTCAATCAGTGGCCTGGGCAGGGGACGGACACGGGGAAGAAGCGACGGAGCCCGCTTCCCTTCCCAACTCTGGAGAAGCGCCTTTCAAGATAGACAACATCTCCAACCCAAATGCACTGCGGTTTCTTTCCCCCCACACTGTCATCTCGTCCGAGAGCTCTTCCATAGTCACGTGGGGCCGGCGAGTCATCCGCCTGCACATGTACAGATGGCTGGCCTGAACATGGAAACTTGCCTCCAAACTCAGTAGGCGTGCTTCGCCCAAAGTTCGGCAGCTGTCTTCGAGGTTTTGGCCTGCCGATAGCACCCTGCCACAAACCTCGCGGCAAAACCTTCTTCGCCAAAGGTCTGATCGAAAAAGCACCATTTGCCATTATAGTCTTCAATCACGGCAGATTTGGCTAATAATGTGTTTTCCGAATCAATGAGCCAAAGCTCGGCAATCGCATTCAAATCATCTTCTAGTCTGACTAACAGATTGTCGATGTTCATGTCTCCATTGCCAGTAAGAAGACCTAGCAGCTGAATCATCTGCGCCTGTACCACTGGCAGCTGGCACCCTTGACTGGAAAAACCAGCCTTGCCGTCCCATGGTGCAACCAGGCGAGTTGTAAAGATCCATTGCTTTTGCCGCCTGCGAAACACATGATCATGCAATGGCAATTTCAAAACAACAGACCGGATAACCCCCACCTGCCGGAATCGAAAGGAAATTGCAACTGAGACCCGAATGCATGTCACGTTCTACCCGTGGACGGTGACACCTGCAACCAAGCAACAATTGCGATCACAGTGCAAGTTTAAGAGCCGCGACGCAACATTCATGTTGGCTACTGCACTGCGATCCTGCGGCTTTGCGTCGCAGTTGCTGGTCCAAACCTCGCACAACATGCACGGCTCACAGCTACGCCGGTAAGGCGACGGAGCCTCCACACCAACTACGTGCTTTGGAGCTTCCTAGTGGGCACCTGGCCTTCATCATGTTGGGGCGGCTTCGTTTTGAAGCCTCGCGAAACACGGCTCACATCACTGAACGACCCTTTCGCACCTGTGGGGCTTTCGTCCCAAGACCACTGACCCCAAGTTTGATTCGAACCTGCAAAGAAATCGAAATGCACACGCCCTGAAATCACTCACTGACTCTCAGTCTACATACACGGCCTTCGTCTTGATCGCTGCCTGTTGTCAAGGATGGTTCACCAGAATGCTTTGCTTTGGAGTTGAAGCTGCAGCGTGAGTCTTCATCGCAAGCGAGATGTTTCCTCTTCTCAGTACGAATTCATTGGCTTAATGTTTGCTTTCGAAACGTTGGACGTGTTGCAATTCCTGGGCTGTCACACTAAAGTATGCGGCCTCTCAGGTTTGTCCGTGTGGTCCAAACCCCGCCAGCAAATGGTAGGGTACGATTTTAAGCCTCAGAATGCTTGTAAACAGCATGATGTTCCGCGAGTACTCTTGCTATTGGTATGGTAATGTCGTGTGAGCCGGGAATACATACTATGAGCCCAAAGCCAAAACTCCAAAAGCCAAGAAGCCGGAGCACGGAAACTAGCCAAAGCGCGGAAGCCAAAGCTTGCAAGCTGAGGAGCCAGAAGCTAAGAAGCCAAAGACCGAAACGTCAAAGACAAAGAAGCAATAATCATTCAGAAAAAAGAATGATGAGTCAACTCCTAGAGAAAGCAGACTACTTCATCAATCTTCATCTTTTGCTTCGTGAGCATTAGCAAATGCTCACAGCCGAGCCAGCCTGAGTCGCGTCTGCTGCCGTTGTTCCACCCGTTCCAACCTGCGGCACTGGGCACGGCACAGCAAGAAGCGGCACGGCCTAAGCACCAACTGCACTACCTGCCGTGAAGAATCACTGGGCCTTTGTCCCAGCTTCACCAAAAATGATTCCAGCCTGTGCAGAACAGAATTGGGATGCATGCACTCTGACACCATTCAGCAAGTCAAGCTACGCACACGGCCTCCGTCTTGAAGGCTGCCTGTCGTAGGGGATTGCTTGGAAGTGCTTTGCGTCGCTCGCGGATCATTCAACCTGCTCTCAATCGAGCCAGCCTGAATCACGTCTCGCATGATAATTCCAGCCTGCTGCACAGGACAACGACAAGGCTCTGCTGTGAAGTTTCCGGTAATTAATTCTGATGCGCATCCGGCCTTCCTCGGCTCCGTGCTTTGCCTCGTGCTTGGTGCCTCATGCATCGGCCAGCGACTTATTGCGCAGGACACCGGGCCTCCAGCATCACGAGACCAGCCACCATAGGGTTGCGGTCCGCACAGGATAACAGGATACTGTATGGAGCACGGCACATCCAATCACCATGAGACAACACGGCCTCCGCGCCAACCCTGCCAATGGTTTGGCACTGCTAGAAGAGGAATTTCTGGCTACAGTGTATTTGAGCCTGGAAGCACTCCGGCAACTTGAGATGCACAAGTATCGGCAGAGCTCAAACACATGCAAACTCGCATCTACACTGCCCGCACCCACTACCTTAGAAAGGATCCCAGAGTCGCCTGCAACGTTTCAGGGGCTTCCCTTGTTCCGAAAATACACAAGACCATCGTAAACCACATGCTACATCGTGACAATCCGAGCACGGCAGAACTTCAAGCAACTTGAGAGTAGCCGGCCTACGATCTGCGAAAGACACGGTGGAATGCCAAAGTAGGATCTGACCTGCCGAGCCGAAGGCAGGTTGCCTTGAGGTCGACATCTCTTTAAACTCAAGCTGACAGTGGAGGTTTCGGGTTTCGACTTATCTAGGAGTCCGGATTTAGGACTGTATTTTTTGGGGTTTTGGGTTATGGAAAGGGTTCCAGGAAACCCCAATACTCTCCGATGAACACAAGACGCCACACTTCAATACTGTATTCCCTGCTAAAGAAGTAAAGGGGGCTTTTGGGGTTGCTATGTTACTGTACCAGAAGTAGGGTTTGGGGTTCAGAGTTTGGGGCTTTGGGTTTAGGGGTTTCCATCGTCCGGGGTTCAAGGTTTAGGGTTTGAGGTTTCGGAAGGGCTGGGCATTGTGGGCTCCTGAGGAATGTAGGAACCTGGTTAAGATACCCTGGGCCTATAACCCCAAAATAGTAGGATTCATATAAGGAACCCTAATAAAGGCCCAAGGTTTCTTAATCAGGTTCATACATTATTCTAGTACCCTTATAGATCCCTTATAATAGCCCTTATAGACCCCTTTAAAGGAACCCTAATAAAGGCCCAAGGTTTCTTAATCAGGTTCATATATTACAGAGAAGGCCAATCTCCATAGGTTCCTTCTTGGGTGGTTCGTTATACCAGGAAGTCGTTTATTTACGGGCCGACCAGATTCCTCCAACCTGAACCCTGAACTTTGGCCCTAAACCCTAGACCCTGAACCCTAAACCCTAAACCCACCCTAAACCCCAAACTCTAAACCCCAAGCCCTAAAACCCTAAACCTTGAATGTTGCCAAGTCTCTGCATTGTGCACGAGGACAAAGCTCTGATTGCCACCACACAGAAGCTCCTTCACCCCACCCTTTAAGGAACCTTTAAAGGAACCCTAAAAGGAACCCTTGAAGGAACCCTAAACCCTGAACCCTAAACCCTAAACTTTAAGCCCTACCTTAACCCCAAGTAACCTACCTTTTCAAGGACGTATATAAAGAAATCATATGGGGGAACCCTAAAACGGTAGGGTATTCAGGGTTAAGGTAAACCCTAACCCTAAGCTCCTTCACCTCCACCATCGTCTGGCCAAAGGGCTTCCTGGGCGGCTCTCGGGGATCAGTTTTTAGGGTTTAGGGTTTCGGGTTTAGGGTGTAGGGTTTAGGGTTTAGGATTAGGGGTTTAGGGTTTGGGTTTAGGGCTTTAGGGTTTTAGGGTTCAGGGCTTTTAGGGTTTCGGGGTTTAGAGTTTAGGGTTTGCTTAGAGGCGCAGGGGACTTAGTAAGTAGGTTATAAGTAGAGTTATATGTCCCCTACATGGAGTTACCCCAATTATAACCCTACTTATAACCGACTTACTAAGTCCTCTGGGCCTCCAAGTAGGGGTCCGGGCTTACAGCTCAGGGTTCTTGGACGTTCTTCAGAAGAGTACCTGTTGTTCTTCCTCAAGAGTCTACTAAAATTATGCAAAAATGAGTCTCTATAGCAGCCTGGTTGCACCAGAAGCATGTAAGGCACAATGATGGTCAAGACCAGGGTGATGCACTGGACACTGGACTCCCACTCGCTGCGGCGCCGGCTATACTTGACGGTCATGGGCGTCAGGCTTTGGATTGCCTGGGTATGTGCTCAGCGATTAAAGTGAAAAATGATCGCTTCCCTTTGTATACCGCGCAAACCTTAAACCGATAACTATGATGCATGATGGAACTTCCCCTTCCGAAAATACTAATTATAAGGATCCCTACTACTAAGGACCTAAAATCGAGGACGCTTATTGATCAAGTTCCTAAACCCGAAACCCCTGAACGGGTAATGTAGGGGCCTTAATAATTAGAATAGGGTTTTGGTGCCCACTATACCGCAATTAAAATAAGGAACCACCAAAATATTATTGGTAGTTATTTCAGCCCCTATACTACATCCTTATAATAGCTCTTATAGTAGCCCTTATAGAACCCTTTAAAGGAAGCCAGGACACATGCTGGAACTTCATGGGAGTGAGGCCATTGAAAAGAAACTCGTCCACGTCGAGGATGGCATTGAGCGCCACCGCGTTCAGCATCAGCTCGGAAATCCTGGGATTCGGAAAGCTTCTTCAAAAAGGGGTTCAGGGTCTGGGGTTTAGAGCTCAGGGTCTAGGGTTTGGGGTTTAGGGTTTAGGGCTTTAGGGTTTGGGGTTTAGGGTTTGGAGTTACCGGTCTAAATCTAGCAGGCTAGCATCAGATGTGGCAGGCATGTTGACAGTAGTACCGATTATAGAATGCCTTGTCAACACCAACCAACAACCTAGGTGCTAATGCTCTTTGTGCAAGGGTAGCATATTCAGAAACCCTATAATAATTCAAGGAACAATCCTGAATATTGGGAAAGTCCAAACCCTAAGCCCGAAACCCTAAACCATAAACCCCGAACCCCAAACCCTGAACCCTAAACCCTTAATCCTAAACCCGACCCCTAAATCCGAAACCCTAAACCCTAAACGATTGAATATGCGAGCTAACGCTTTAGGATTGATGTTGCGACTTGTTGAGGGTGCCAGGGTCTACCTGAAGCCCAAATAACCGACCTGCGTTGTCAGGGCTCCCTAGCCTATAGCCTACCATGTTTCCTATTTACATAAATCTTGAAAACTGCAGGTTTCGCAGCCCTAAACCTTAAACCCTAAAGCCCTAAACCCGAAACCCCAAATCCTAAACCTGTTCAAGCTCCAAGGTTTTAGGGGTTCAGGCTTCAGCTTTAATGTCAACGAATTCAGGCAGTGCTTCTAGTCGAAGCTCAAGCCTTCAGGGCATGAAGTTTCTGATTGCAATTTAGGGCTTAGGGTTTCGGGTTTGGAGCTTACGATTTAGAGTTTAGAGTGTAGGGTTTGGGGTTTGGAGTTCAGGGTTTTGGGCTTCGAGCTTAAGGTTTAGGGTTTCGAGTTTAGGGCTAAGGGTTTAGGGTTTAGAGTTTAGGGTCAAGGTTTAAGGCTAAGGCTTAGGGCTTAGAATTTAGAGTTTAGGCATCTAGAATCAGCATCATTCACATTCTGCAGTTGCCCATAAGGCCGTGTACAATGGTGTTGGAAATGAAGAAATTCAAGGGTTTACCTTTAGGTTGTAGGAACTCGGGGTTGAGATGGGAGTTTCCGAAAATAGTTAAATGGACCCTTCAAGGGTTACTATAAGGGTACTATAAGGGTTTGGAGTTTCCGAAATAGGGGGTACCTTATTTTGGGGTCCTTAAATAAGGATCCTACTATTTCGGGCACTATATTAAGAGTCCCCCATTTTCGGAAACTCCCAGATGAATCTGGAAATTCGAGAGTCGAGGTTGTCCGAGCCAACCACAGTATGCCGGCAACCAGGAGAACGCTCGCCACGGCAACGCGCACAATGCTCGTTGCCAGGAAGATGCTGAAGCGACCCCAGGAGATTTGCTGGAAGGTTCCTTCAGCTATGGGGCGTCTGGGTTCTCGTTAAGGAGTTTATTTCTAGTCACCACAATAAGGAAACCATATTGCTTGCTAGAGAGCCCTACTATGATAACTTAAACTACGTTCCTGAACGCTACACCGTTACGGAACCCCTGTAGAACCCCTACAGGAGCCCCAATTTATGATAACTTCATACATTAACTTCCTGCAGATTTCGGGCTGTTGGGACAAGCAGGCAAGTTGAAGGCTGCTAGTTTCAAGCACTTAAAGGCTCCTGAAAGCACACCCGCCCCCCCTTCGAAAAACAAGGCCAATACTGCCAATACTTAACAAGGTTCGGGGTTACCTGCTTCGGGTTACGGTTGACGGTCTAGGGTGTTTCAGAGTAAGAATGGTAACAGCAACATACAGCATAGTAGAACAATAAATATTTTCACTACATTGTAAACAAAGGTTCAGCATCACAACAATAACAGCAAGCAATATCTGCGAACGCAGAACTCAGAACGACAGGTTTTCGGAAAACCTAAACCCTAAAAGCCCCACTAAACCCTAAACCCTTTTTGAACCAAGGGGGCCTTCGGTAAAGATTGTGTTTCGTGACTTGGGCAGGTTCACCGTGCCGGCCACGGCGAGCCAAATATGCCGGAACTCCTCAAGGGATCAGGCCCAGATCTTCCAAGATCCTTTAATTACGGTTGAGGGTTTAGAGTTTAGGGTTTATTATGATCCCTTAATTAGGGACTACCTGGACCCGACCTGCCTTTTTTAGGGTTCCTTACTATGATTTCCTTATAAATATAAGTCCTTAAAAAAGTACGTTTTTCACTGTCCAGGTATCCTTTAAAGTATAGTTTGGGGCTCAGGGCTGACGGCTTAGGGCTTCGGCGTGTCCACTGAACTCTGTTGGTGGGAGCACGGATATTGTCCCATTCATTGCGGAGGCTGCTGCGAGTTTCTCACAACTTTGGCTTTGAGGCCGAGGTTCCAAAGCTACAAGTTCAAAGGTCAGACCCTCAACTACTGCTGATGGACAACTCCTTTCAATATCCCTGCCACGGATGAAGCAGGCTGATTTCGTATGAACCCGAAACCCATACCTTAGCTTCAAGCCTGCTGAAAGGTTCAAGCCGAACTGTCCGTCCCGAACGAGCGGTGCTTTTGATCGTGGCTGTTCTCTAGCATAACACGTATTGTATACGTTCACTCGCATCTCCCTATTTGGTGTCACTCAAGTTAAGTTCCTTAACACCCTATAGCCCCCTTATGAAACCGTTATAGAGCGTTACAACTACGAAGCTTTCATCAAACCCCTTCATAAACCCAAAAAGGCAAGAATCCATGAGCCCCTGCGATGCCCTTACAAAACCCTTGTAAATGCCCGTCGAAGCTTTCTTAAAAATGAACAAGACGCAAACCCCCAAACCCTTAAGCAAAATACTTATGGAACCCTTCTTCTTCACTGATAGAACCCTTCATTTTCATCCCCGAACCCTAAACCCTAAACCAAAACCCTAAACACTAAACCCTAAACCGAAACCCTAAACCCTAAACCGTAATCCCGAAAGCCCCAACCGCGGGGCACCTTGAAGACGCAGAGGCTCCAGAGCAGGATGCAAAGCATGCACAGGAGGGTGCCGGGGCCAAACTCATCTTGCCCGAACTGATCCTGGGTCTCTAGGGTTGCGGGTCTCTAGGGTTTAGGGTTTAGGGTTTAGGGTCTAGGGTTTCGGGTTTAGGGTTTTGGTTTAGGGTTTAGGGTTTAGGGTCTCTAGGGTTGAAGGTCTCTGGGGGGTTTAGAGGTTTAGGGTCTTTGAGGTTTAGGGTCTCTACAGTTTTAGAGTCTTTAGGGTTTAGGGTTTAGGATCTAGGGGATTTCGGGTCTAGGGCTTAGGGTGTAGGGTTTAAGTTTAGGGTCTAGGGTCTAGGGTTTAAGGTTCAGGATCTAGGGGATTTCGGGTTTAGGGCTTGGGGTTTAGGGTTTAAGTTTAGGGTCTGGGGGCTTGGCGTTGAGAATTTAGGGCTTTGTGCTTCCTTTAGTTTTGGGGCTCTGGGCCTGTGGCGTTGGCGGAATCTTCCATCAAGCCTCACCACACAACCGAGACATCAACCCTGAACCCTGAAACCCTAAAACCCCCAAAGCAAAAGCCGTGAAACCCTAAACCCTAAAGCCCTCAATCGAGAACGCCCTGAAACCCCAGGCGCAAGCTGAAGCAGTGCCATCGGCTCTTCAAAGTTCGGCTGGCAAAGAAAGAAGGAGGGCTTAGGGCTTAGGATTTAGTGTTAGGGTTTAAGGTTTAGGGTTTAGTAGGGTTTAGGGTTTAGGGTTTAGGGTTTGGTAGGGTTTAGGGTTTAGGGTTTAGGGTTTAGTAGGGTTTAGTAGGGTTTAGGGTTTAGGGTTTAGGGTTTAGGGGGGGATGAGATAGTATCCCCTTATGGTCACCTTGTAATTTTACTGCTGAATGACGCCAAAACCCTAGTCACAAGCGCCCCTACATTGGGTTTAGGGTTTAAGGGTCCCTAGACCCAAACCCTAAAACCCCAAACCCCAAGCCCTACACCCTGAACCATATAACCCTAAACCCTAAACCCTAAACGCTCTTACCATATAACCCCGAAAACCCTAAACCCTATCACCCTAAACCCTACCTTAACCCTGAATAACCTACCTTTTTAGGGTTCCCCAATATGATTTGCTTTATAAGTCCTTAAAAAGGTAGGTTATTTTTTGTTAAGGTAAACTCTAAACCCCAGACGCTAAACCCTTCCTATGTTCAAGGTGTTTTGGGCTTGCATGCCCTGTATGTAGCCTGTTGCATTTCTTGGGTCCTAGTTTTTCGCGGGGTTGACCCTATGCCGTATAATCCTAAACTCAAGGCTTTGGTCGGTCTGATTTTTGCTTTTCAATGCCTATGGCGCTTAGAGCTTTACGTAGGGTTTAGGGTTTAGAGTTTAGAGTTTAGGCTTTAGGGTTTAGGGTTTGGGGATTTGAGATTTGGGGTTTAGGATAAAATTTAGGGCTTCAGGTTATCGGGCTTAGGCTTTGCGGAATTAGGGTTTGTCGTTTAGGGTTTAAGGTCTTGGGTTCCATAAGTCTGCACCGGCCAGGGATTTCCCCGCAGACTTCTTCACCGAAGCCTTCTCAGAAGCGACATTCTCGTACTTGCTTTGCCCTAAACCCTAAACCCCAAACCCTAAAACCTAAAACCCTAAAACCCTAAACCCTAAAACCCTAAAACCCTAACCCCAGACCGCTTCTGTAAGGATTTTACACATTTCAAAAGGTTGCGGAGGAGTTCAGCTTGAGCTGTCATAGCCGGGATATGTGGTAGATGAAGCCTGTGCCGAACTCCCTTAACTCCCTTAGCCCCAAACCCGACACCCCACATCCTAGGCCTGAACCCCAACCCGAAAAACTCTAAACCCGAGACCCTACAGTAGACGTAAACCCGAGATCACAAGCAGAAAAACGACACCGAGCATCCGTTTCCAGTGCCAGGTAGTTGTTGATCTGCTCTACCAGAGTAGCCTCCAGTCTTAGGATGGAACCATGGGCCCCTAGTATGGGCCCTTAAGCCTATATACCTAATATATACCCGAGTTGTACCCTGTAAAGTCCCTTAAAAGGGCTAAGGGCCCATACTAGGGGCCCATACTTCCAACCTTCTAGAGCACCCCTAAACCCTAAACCCTAAACCTTAGATCCAGGCTTCATCCGGGCTAGAGCCGGGGGTTCAGCGGTGTTCAGAAGAGGGTTGCGACTCCACGGTTCAGGATTTAGGGTTTAGGGTTCAGGGGCTTTAGGGTTGCGATTCTAGGGTTTAGGGTTTAGGGTTCAGGGGCTTTAGGGTTGCGATTCTAGGGTTTAGGGTTTAGGGTTCAGGGGCTTTAGGGTTGCGCCTTTAGGGTATACGGTCCCGAAGATTCGGTGTAGTTGGGTCTGTTGGGTTTCACTTTGAAGCCTCAGGGCTCCTCTGGGCCCGTTGGTTAACATTTCCATAATTTAGGGTTGGGCTTTAGGCTTTCGGGTTTAGGGTTTAGGGTTTAGGCTTTAGGGTTTAGGGTTTAGGGTTTAGGCTTTCGGGTTTTAGGTTTAGGGTTTAGGGTTTAGGCTTTCGGGTTTTAGGTTTAGGGTTGAGGGTTTAGGGGCTTTGTGTTTCGGGCTGCTTCTGTGTTTTCTCGAGGCGTCTTTGAGCCTGGACGGTTGACAGGATGAGAGCGCCGTCGCCGCTGCAGACCCGCGTCACGAGGCTTGTCTCTGCCAGATCCATGTACCTGCAAACCCTCAACCCTACCCTTAACCATCAACCCTAAGCCCAAACCCCGCGAAAAACTAGAACCCAAAAAATGCAACAGGCTACTCACAGGGCATGCAAGCCCAAAACACCTTCAACATAGGAAGGGTTTAGGGTTTGGGGTTTAGAGTTTACCTTAACCCCAAATAACCTACCTTTTTAAGGACTTACATAAAGAAATCATATTGGGGAACCCGAAAAAAGGGATAAGGTAGGGTCTGAAGCCTCAAGGGGTTCAGCTGAAATACCTGGAGCCTTGACCACCAGTTGTTGCAACAGGCCTTTGAACTTGGGCAAGAAGTCCAACGGCTCGGCTTAGAGCTTGCGGCGTAGAGTTTAGGGCTTAGCTTAGCCCTGAATAACCTACCTTTTTAGGGTGCCTCAATATGATTTCTTTATGTAAGTCCAAAAAGTTAGGTTATTTGGGGTTAAGGTAGGGGCTGCAATAAAGGTTTATAAGGGTTTAGGTTTTGGTGTGTTTTAGAGGTTTAGGGCTTCAGGGTTGGGAATGTCGGACAGATGGTCCCTCCTAGAGTGTGAGGTTGTCGAACAGTTGGGAGCCCTGCCCAATACTCTTTAATTAAGGAATAGGCTTTAAACTATAAGGGGGACTTACTATGAAGATTTCAGGAAAATTCCTGAGTCCCTAAACTCTGCAATAAAAGGCTCCAGTCTCACTCCGAGCTAGCCTTCAGTGGTCAGGGGTTCATAGCAACCGAACTCGTTTGGTGTTGACTTTCACATGCTGCTTCTGAACCGGGATATGATACAGGGGTCTCTTGCAAAGCTTCCTGCGGCTAAACCCTAAACCCCAAACCTTGAAATCCTAAACCCTAAAACCCCAAAACCCTAAACCGTTCTGCCGCGGCGCTTGTAGTCATGTGCCACGCTGGTGCGCCAAATCTGGGCATTGAGCTTTTGCGTCTCGAAATCCTGCGGGTAAGCTTTGGATTCAAGGTCACAAAGCACCCTAAACCCGACACCACCCGCCTTAATCCCTGAACCCCGAAACCCTAAACCCCCCCCCCCCACACACACACCCTTGATCGAGAAGCTCTCTTCCTGAAGGTCTAGGATTATGAACTTAGGTGTTTAGGGGTTTAGAGATTAAGGTTTTGGGTTTCGGGCTTTGGGGTTTTGGGGGTTAGAGAATTTTTGTACGTCCGCCATGCGCCACCCACACTTCTTCTAAGAAGTTTGAACGATTCAACATTGCACATCGGCACAGCCAGTTTAGAGAGTTTAGGGTGTAAGGTACGGACGACGAACGAAGCAGATAGCCGCACATAGAACCTGTACCAAACGATGCCACATATCAGCTCGACCTCACCCCTAAGCCCTAAACAAGAGTTTCGAGGTTCCCCTGCAGCCCCTTAACAATCAGGGCTACCCGTTCTCCTATTCTTCGGTGTTTAATAAGGTAACCCTAAACCCTAAACCCTTTAACCCTAAACCCTTTTGCCCTAAACCCTTTAACCGAAACCCTTAAACCCTAAACCCTTAAACCCTAAACCCTTCAACCCTAAACCCGTTACCCCTAAACCCTGAAAACCCTAAACCCTCCCCCCAACTAAAAAAAGCAAACAACAAGAGTATACTACTGCGGCTTGGGAATCCCCGAGGTCCAGGGCTTTGGCTTCGAGCCTAACGAAGCGTGCGGCAAAGTCTCGTTGTCCGAATCGGGTTCAAGGTTTAGGGACTAATGTAGGAACCTGATTAAGAAACCTTGGGTCTTTACTAAGGTTCCTCAAATGAATCCTACTATTTTGGTGTTATAGGCCCAGGGTTTCTTAATCAGGTTCCTACATTAGGGTTTGTTACAAGCATCCTTACAGTCTGGGGTTTAGGGTCTACCTTAACCTACAAGAGCCTACTTTTTTGTAGGGTCCCTGTGAATTCCATGTTAGGGTTTATACTAAGAACCCCACAAAAAAAAAAAGCAGGTTTGGGTAGGTTAAGGTAGGGTTTGGGGATGTGCACCGGACCAGAAAGTTCACGGAGCTTTGGGTTTGGCCGTTGAGTTTGCGCTGTAAGGCTCAGAGCAGCCCAATACCCCTTAATTAAGGAATATAGCTTAAATCATAATATGAAGCCCTATATAATCTAAGCCATATTTTGTGACTCCTTATTATAATTATAGTATAGTGGGCCCCTATATTAGACCTTGCCCAACCATCTACGGGTCCTCGCCCATAAAGCCCTCGTCCAGGAGGATCAACGCAAACATGACCTGCATGGCCTGGGTTGAGGACCCTCAACCCTAAGCCCCAAACCCTAAACCCCTAACCCCTAAACCCTAAACCCCTAAACTCTAAACTGCGAACTAGGTTGGTGGTTGGCTGCCGGCTGGCACCCGCCGAGCCACAAGCGACGGCAGCCGACAGCTCAGTAATATAGGGCCCTTAATGTTTAGAACAGGCTGTAGTTATAATAAGGAACCCCCAAAATAGTAGAGGCAATTATTTAGGCCCCTATAGTAGCGGTCTTGCAGCTGGAGGCAGATGCTCTCTTCGGTGCCAGAAGAGTTAGCTTCTGGTTCTGGCGCCGTACCGCTCTGTTTACTGCTTGATAGAGGTAACAGGGCGTAGAGTCCTGAAAATAATCATCTAAGTATACATATATATGTTGCTATTTTACCCTAAAGCATGGACTACTGTCCTTGCACAAACTGGATTTAGGATCTAGGCTTAGGGGTTTACAGCTTAGGATTCACGTTGAGGATTTAGAATTCACCGAATGGGGGTAACTCGACATCGGCTACCAGCCCAATCTAAGCTCGCATTTTGACAAGAAGAGTTTATCACTTCCACATCATCACCAAGATCAGGATTTCGGAACCACGGTGAAGGATTTAGAAACCGGGGTTTGGGATTGAGGAACCAGGGTTATGAACAAGGGTTTAGGATTTAGGAAGAAGGGTTAGGATTGAGGAACTAGGGTTATGAACAAGGGTTTCGGATTTAGGAAGAAGGGTTAGGATTGAGGAACCAGGGTTTGGGATTTAGGAACTAGGGGCCACCAAGGTTTAGGATTTAAGAACCATGGTTTAGGATTGGGGAACCAGGGTTTCGGAGTTCATCTTGGCAAAAGCGGCGCCGCAGAGCACAGCGGCAGCGAGCGACGGCGACGCAGCCCCGACCCAAATTTCAAAACCACGGTTTAGGGTTTAGGGTTTAGGGTCCAGGTAATGGTTAACTATCGGTCACAGGCCACGTTCGTTCAGAGACAGTCGAACACCAAGAGCCCCAAGCAACAGTTGATCTGACACAAAAACCCAAAACCCGAATAGAATAATGTTTGGGTGGTTTTGGGGTGGGCATCGCTTTCAGAAGCAAACCCCTAAACCCAAACCCAAAACCCCTAAACCGCAAACCCCTAAACCCCAAACCCTAAACCCTAAACCCCTAACCTCCAAATCTTTGTTCTGGTAACTTAAACTAATTCCGCTAACAAACACCCAGATCAAGCTTGCATGCTTGGCAACCCTCAACCCAAACCCCTAAACCATTGAGTTTACGGTCTAGGGTGAGGTCAAGGGTTCAGGGACTAGGAACCGGGAAGCCCTAACCGCAATATAGGGGTATTCATAATTAGAATAGGGTTTGGGGTAATATTCTATTCTAAATATAGGGGCGTTCATATTTAGAATAGGGTTTGGGGTAATATTATATTATAAATATAATACGGAACCCCCAAAATAGTATTGGTAACTATTTAGGCCCCTTTTGTAAACCGCTGAACCATAACCAGGAAACACTAAACCCTAAACCCTAAACCCTAACTAAACCATAACCAGGAAACCCTGGTCACATCAAACTGTCCAGGGGCACAGTTCACCAGCAGCAAAACCACAGCGTAGACCATGTCGAACCTAAGCCGTGGTTGGGATAGTATGAAAGAACCTAAATGCCTGTTCCTTCTTGGGTTTAAGGAGCCATAAAAATACAAAATGCTTATAGCCCTAAATTTGAACCCTCGACCGACCCATAAAAGTCTAAAATGCTACCCGACGATGATGAAGAAACCGGCCAGCGCGCACCAGGCCGATGACCATCGGTATGCTCCAGGCGGACTCCTCCACGGCTTTCGGGCTAAATGGATTTCTGGGGCTGCTCCAAGAGATCTACAAAGGTTTCATTAGGGTTCCCTTCAGGGTTCTATAAGAGATCTTTGTGGGGCCCGGGTTCCAGGTTTAGGGCTTCGAGTTCAGGGTTTGGGTTTAAGGCTTAGGGTCTCGGGTCTAGGATGCTTTAGGCCAAGTCCGGTTGAAAACAACGGAGTTTGAGTTCACCGGTGGGGTTGAAAGGGAAGCGTCGGAGAACTTAGAAGGCAAGTCATAGCTGGGCTGTGAGCTTTCAGTATCCATGTGGGATCACATCCTAAACCCTAAAGCCCTAAACCCTAAACTTTGCCCTAAACCTCCTGGCTGTCATCTTACAAAAACACTTAGGGGACCAAGGAGCTTTGGCAAGGAGTCGGGTTTAGGGCTTTAGGGTTTAGGGGTTGCGGCGAAACTACAGCAAACCTCTGCATAAGGAGTGGGTTTAGGGTTTGCACGCTTCCAGACAGGGAGCCGGTAACAAGGATGTTGATTGCGATGGCACAAACTGTCCTTAGGCCACGTAAACCTTGAAAATGCTGAACTCAAACCCTCAATCCTAAACCTCAACCGGGTCATTGCATTTAGTGCTGGTAGGATTGTTCTCTAAAGGCTTTCAGGCTTTAGCACTCTAAGGCTTGGGGATTCAGAGAGGAGCGCTTCGGGGCTATAATCTGCAGGGGCTTAGTGAACAGACGGAAAGCCAAAGCCCAACTTCCTGAAAAAAAGGCAGAAAGGGACTCCGAAGTATGACGAAGGACTATAACATAGCAACACCTCCCGAAACTTTCACCCCATACCTTAAACCCTAGACCCTAAACGCTAAACCCGATTCACTACTGGAAAGGCAGATGAAGAATTCAATCATTTCAATACCCTAACACTGAAAGAATAGGATCTGTTGAAAAAAGCCCTCCTGCAACCGTTACAAAAACGAAAACTGTACAAAATCCCTCATACCACCTTCGACAAACCTCTCTGAAGCCAGAATCGAAACCCCTTCGGATCCTGTCAAAAAACAAGAACCTGCTTGAAGGGGCAGGGGACTTAGTAAGTAAGTTATAAGTAGAGTTATACGTGCCCTAAATTTAGATACCCTAATTACAACCCTACTTATAACCAACTTACTAAGTTACTAAGTCCCATGCCCCTTCAAGTACTATGTATCCAAAACCCAATAAACCTCAAACCCGAACCCTACGCCCCTAAGCCCCCCCCTTAAACCCCAAACCCTGAATCCTAAACCATCCTAAAACCTAAATCCTTGAAAATACTTCACGTTGAACCCCGCCTAAAACCCCTAAACCCCTAAACCCCAAACCCCTAAACCCCCAAACCCTCAACCCTCACAAGATTACTTCACCCTAAACCCTAAACCCCCAACCCCGAAACCCCTAAACCCCTAAACCCCTAAACCCCAAANCCTCCCGCCCTGCCAGGGCCCCACCCCGGCCTCGAAACTTACGGAGATCTCCTCAAACTCTTCGGACGACTCCTCCACCTTCCGGTGCTGTGTGGGGGGAGAAGCCCTAATGAGTAGAGTAGGGTTTAAGTTCTAGGGTTCTTTCTTTGTTCTTTTTTAGTTTAAGGGTTCTTTTGTTTAAGTTTTCGGGTGCAGGGTTCAGGGTTCAGGGTCCTGGGTTCAGGGTTCAAGTGTCAAGGTTCCGGGACGTCGGATCTCGGGTTTGGGGTTTTAGGGTTTAGGGTTGAGGGTTTGGGGTTTTAGGGTTTAGGGTTTAGGGTTGAGGGTTGAGGGTTGAGGGTTTAGGGTTGAGCGTTGAGGGTTTAAGGTTTAGGGAAAGGTTGTTGCATGGGTTGAGCAGGATTCCTTTCACAGGTTGCTTTCAAGGGTTCCGTTCAAGGTTTCCATTAAAGGCTTCTATACGGATTCTATACGGGCTACTGCAAGGCTTAGCATGGTGGCCTTCATGATTACAACAAGGTTTTGGTGTATTTCGTGATATAGTCATTGCAAGATGGATACCAGGGAACAATATGATGGATCAGCCCGATCAGTAAACCGTAAACCCTAAACCCTAAACCCCTAACAGCCCCTTCAGTACTCAGGGTTCGGGCAAGAAGGATGTCTGGTTTATGGCTTCGGCTTTGAGGAAGTCGGCTTACGGTTTTCGGGCTCAGCTTCTGCTGTCGGGTGCTTAATAGGGCATGGGGGAATGGATCCCCTTTGTAGTCCGTATATAATCCCCCATAGTGGAGGAGGGTTTTTTTTTGGAAGATGCGAGCAAACGTGTTTTGTTGAAAGGTGCGGCCAAACTTTGTTTCAGTTGGATTTGCAGCAAGCTGTTGGGGAAGTGCTATTTCCAGGGTTTCGTGTTTGCAGCGAGCTCTAGGGGAAATTGCAATTTCTGGGGGTGATCATTTGCAGCAAGCCTTTAGGAAACTAGCGGGGAAGTCTCATTTACAAGGGCTTTTGCTGCAAGCTATTGGGGAAATCCAGTTTTGGGGTTTCATTTCCAGCAAGACTTCGGGGAACTTTGCATTTGGATGATGGAACGTGTGGACGACAGACGCAATATGTTGAAGGAGAGCCATAATCGAGGCAAACGCGTGAGGAAGGAGCGGGTGATACAGCATCAAGTAGTTCAGTTCTGTCTTGACACCTCCCATTTGCAAACAGAACGCCTGTATGATTGGCTTGTAAAGTTGTAAAACAAGTATGTGATTGACGCGGTTCTTGTTGACGGTGCGATGTTCTTGAAAGCAAGCTTGCGCAGCTTAAAATTAATGCGGGGGGGTTGTGGGGGAGGGGGGGGGCGCAGCCCGCCCCCACTTGCAGACACAACGTCTTTATCGCGGGTCCTGACGGGTCTTTTTTTCGTGGCAGGATGATACTTGAAGCGATCTTGCACAGCTTGATAAAAACGCGGTGCGATGTTCTTGAAAGCAATCCTGCACTGCTTAAAAAGACAGCCGGGGGGGTTGGGGGGGGCGCAGCCCCCCCCCCNCGGGTCCTGATGGGTTCTGTTTCTGCTGCTAGGATACTACTTGAAGCGATCGTGCACAGCTCACAAAAATGCAGAGGCCCCGTGGGCTCCGTTTGCAAGCAGAATGCCTGCATCATGAGTTTTGATGAGTTCTATAAGAACTATGTGCTTGACGTCGTTCTTGTTCATGGTGCGATGCTCTGGTTCTTGTTGATGGTGCGATGTTCTTGAAAGCAAGCCTTCACGGTTTAAAAAGAAAAGCGGGGGGGTTGGGGGGGCGCAGCCCCCCCCCACCTGCAGACACAACGTTCTTATCGCGAATCCTGACGGGTTCTGTTCTTGCTGGCAGGATGATATTTGAAGCGATTGCAAACACAACGTCTTTTGACGGGTCCTGATGGGTTCTGTTTCTGCTGCTAGGATACTACTTGAAGCGATCGTGCACAGCTCACAAAAATGCAGAGGCCCCGTGGGCTCCGTTTGCAAGCAGAAGGCCTGTACTTTGAACTTTGAAAAGTTCCTGTATCACAATTGTATGTGCTTGACACAGTTCTTGTTACGGCGCAGCCCTTTCCATTTGCAAACACAAGGTCTTTATCACACGCCCTGATGGGTTCTGTTTTTGCTGGCAGGAAAAATGACACGGAACCAATAAATTAGAACCGATAGACCAGAGATCACGGCACTAGAAGATCAAAGGACCCGCGGACCGCGTGACCAGAGACCACGGGACCAGAAACCAGGGGACCAGCGGACCACGGGACCAGAGAACCACGGGACCACGGGACCAGAGGACCACGGGACCAGAGGACCAGAGACCACGGGACCACAGACCACGGGACCAAGGACCACAGGACCAGAGGACCAGAGACCACGGGACCACAGACCACGGGACCAAGGACCACAGGACCAGAGGACCAGAGACCACGGGACCACAGNCCCCCCCCCCCCCCGCCCATAATTGTCTCGATAATCCATTCCCCCATTCCCTACTAAGCACCAGGGAGCTTCTGGGTGTTGGGGCTTGGGGTTTCGGGTTTTGAGCCTGGGGAATGAAGGCTCAGCTTCAGCTCAGGACTTCGGGGATGCGGGTTTCAGCTTAAAGCTGAATTTCAGCAACTTTTCCGCCCTTTTGGCACGTTTGTAGACACTGCGTCGAATCCCGACCGAATGTACTGGAGGACGGAAGCTCGGACCCAGCCGACCATTCTCATACTCAGACCGCTTGAGGAGTAGTTGAGTGCCCAGAACCTTGAATTCCGTGGCGTGGTTGTGGGGTGTCTTGTACCAAGGTTTGAACTATACTACTTAGATGTTCTGGAGTACCATGTACGGGGAGTGTCCTGCTTGCCAGGACTACTTTAAATGATCCGGAGGCCCGGGGGAGTACCAGCACCATGATTCTGCTTGCTAGGACTCCTCGGGAGAAACCGGCTTGAAATGAAGCTGCGAGCAGGTCTAACTTTCGTCCTGCCGCGTGCCATAGGCATGAGATTATGGCTCCGGGTGTGGGGATTCGGGATAGGACATATCTAAGGACTTGTTTCTTTGTCCCTGTCACTCAAAGTTGATTAGCGGCGTGACTGTAGCTCTTGAAAACCCGAATGACGGCCGTCATCGCGACGCTTGCCCTCCACGAACAGTTTTGTCGAACTCGAAGATTACTACCGCAAGGCCTGAGCGTGACAAAAGTTACCGAACAGGCTCTGAAGTGCTTGTTTGTTGAAAGTGCTAGCTCTGACATGAGACATGCGCTTTGAGATGAACCCAAGTCGCGACTGGCACGTAAGGTCTAAGAGTCTACAGCGCCACTGTAGACGAACCCGAAACCCGAAACCCGAAACCGTAGGCCCTAAACCCTGCAGTCCGCCGAATTCGTAACCCCGGAGAGCCCTTAGCCCGATGCTTCTTGCTTTGGGTTTTGTTTAACACTTACGGCTTCCTGCACTAAGGATTTATAGTCTAGGCTTCAGCCCTAAGGATTTATAGTCTAGGCTTCAGCAAGAACCCACGATCTGGATCTCCCTGAATTGGAAAGAAACCCTAAACCCTAAACCCTGAGCGAATCGGAGAGTCCCTTAGTTCTGAGGGACCTTCGGGCTTCGCGCCTCCACCTGAATCGTGGTGGCAGTGGGCGTGGCAGAGTTGTTGGTGAAATTCGAAAAGTTGCCTTCGGCTGATGAGATGCAGCACTGGTCCCCGAAATCTTAACCCTACGACAAGCCCCCTAAACCCTAAACCCTAAACCCCAAAGCCCCTAATCCCCTAGGACTTGTGTAAGGCCTTGGGTTTCAGAGTGTTGCCGTGTTACCTCCGATGCTAAGATCACCATATCTGACGATCGAAAGGTTGCGAACCCTAACCTAGACCCTATACCTCTATACCCCTAAACCCTAAACCCTAAACCCTTTTCCCCTGAATACCCCGAAACCCTGAACCCTATACCCTAAACCCTAAACCCCAAACCTTGCGAAGTCCTACATCCGAAGGCCCCAAGGTCTCCCTGGAGGTCCCTGCGGCCTTTCTTGCAACCTGAGCCCGGTAAAGAACCCTAGAACGCATGCCATTCAACAAACGAAACCAAGAAGACCCAGGGTTTGGGCTTAGGGTTTAGGGTTTAGGGTTTAGGGTTATCTTCATCATGGTCATAAGAGTCAGAACACTATGAATGCTTAGTAAAACCGTACCCAAAAGTACAATACAGTAGCATCAACAACAATGGTCGACTAAACCGAATATACGAGCCCTAAGGAACAGCCAAAGAAGCACCAAAGACTAGAGGAAGCATGATATCATGGGTGATGCATAACATAACTAAGACAGTAGGCGTTTAATAACATAATGAGCACTTCGCTATGATATAGTAATTAGTATAGCATTTACCTACAACCACCAAAACACCCCTCAACAGCAAGCCGATGGAGCAGAAATCCTGAGAGACGACTGCAACGACCAACCCGAATCCCCAAAGCCTCAACTTCCTAAACCTACCCTAAGCTTCCTGGACCCTTGTAGTGAGATCCCAAACCCTACCCCCCAAAGCCGAAACCCTCCCCCAGAAGGCCCAAGACGCTCTTAGGAGCCTTAGGGTAATGAACTCCCTGCGCTCTCGGTTTAGGGTTTGGGGTTTAGGGTTTAGGGTTTAGGGTTCCTGAATCCCAAAACCATGATACCTACACCCTGACAACCACGGCAGGCCCTGAGTGCCTAAGTCCGACCCCAAAACCCCAAGCCCTAAACCCCTAAAACAGGACATTTTTCTGTAGTTCTGCAAGTTTCGAATTTGGGAGTGCGTCTTGAGACTCACGCATCGTCGCCAAAAAACCCCTAATCCGCAAGAACCAAGGATCTGTGCTTGTTGGAGTTCGGTTCGCCATCCGAGGCCACTTTCCAAATGGAGTTCTGGCTTGCGCGGTGATGACGTTCCCCTGTGGCGGGTAGTGAAGGTTCGTCATCTGTCAGGGTTTAGGGCCTAGGGTTAGGTAGTAAGGTTTCGTAAGGCTGTGCTGTCATCTGTCAGGGTAACCTGACGGATAGATATGCGAGCAAACCTACTTGCAGCAGAGCCTACAGGTGTCCTGAGCCTTCAACTAGGGTGTTGGCGTCGGAATTTCAGTATGTCCAATGCCAAATCAAGATTCAGGATTTCGAGTTTTGGGGTCTCGCCTAGAACCGGTGATGAAGTCACACCTTCGCAATGGAACATGCTACTCGCGTCTCTAACTAGTTGCAACGACCCCCGCCATTGACTGCCTGGTCTTTTTATACGTTGAATCCTGCAAACTTGCATTCTACATCGTCTTCGTCTCGAGGGAGCTTGGGTGAAACTCCTGAGTACTAGGCTGACTAACCCTAAACCTCAATAATGAGTAAGTATATTCCCAATGCTCGCTCCCCCTTTAAAAATCCTTGAAGACCTAACCTCAGCGAACCTAAGCCCAAACACTAAACCCTAGCTAAACCCTAACCCAAAAAATCCTTACACCTACACCCCAAACCTCAAACCGTAAACTCTGGAACCTTTTAAACCCTAAACTCTACCAACCCTAAACCCTACACTCTAAAAACCCTAAACCCTTGACCCTATGATGCCCCTATAGTAACCGCATGGATCCCCTTAAAGGAACCCCTAAACCCCAGATGCAATAAACAGCTGGGCCGCCGCTGCCCGAGGGTCGCATCTCCAAGGCCGCGATGCGCGCAGACATACCTGAGATCTTGTAGATTAAGGTTTAAGGTTTCGGGTTTTAGGTTCTTGTTGAGGGGTCCTGGGTGTTTGGGTTTTTGGATTTGGGGTTTAGGACTCTTGCCAGGATCCCCCAATGGCCCTTTAATAGAGCCCCTCATGGTCCTTAATAGTACCTGGGTTGTTCTAGAGGGGTTTATGGTTTTTGGGTGTTGCGCGTTAGGGTTTGAGGGTCTAGAGTTCAAGGGTTTAGGGTTTTGGGGTTTAGTGTTTGGGGTAATGGGTTCTTGTAGAGGGGCTTAATTTAGGTTACCAACATAAGGAAACCATAGTATGTTGCCATAGATCTCGATTATGGTCGCTTCAATGAAAGTCCTTAACAAGAACCCCAAACCCTGAACCCTCAGATCCTGAATCCCTAAACCCCAAATCCGCAAATCCTAAAATTCCCATCCAAAACCCTGAAACCCTAAAACCCAAAATCCAAAAACCCGACAATCCTAAAACTCTAAGATCCAAAAGATCTAAAATTGTTCAAATCCTAAACTCCAAGAAATCCTGAAATCCTAAACCCTGAACCTTGAACCGCGACACTCTGAAGGTCGCCCTGGATCTGCTGGCGGAGCCTTGGCGGGCTCTAGGGCTCATCGGGCCTGCGTTTAAGGCCTTTGTTTTAAGTTTAAGGTTCAGGGTTTAGCGTGTTTAAGGTTTCTTTTTGGGCTTAAGGTTCAGGGCTTAGGGTGTTTCACCGGCACTATTTAGGTGCTCAAACTCACTGCAGCCTCTAACAGAGCTTGTGCTTTTGCGCCTGCGTCTGCACAAGTCCCACGGGCGAAGCCCAGCGTTTTTCGCCTCCGCCCCATCTCTTCCATCCTTTGCAACACAAGCCTCACCCCTCGGCGAAACGAGAGAACCAAAACTTGGTCGGCATCGAAGATGCCTGCAGCTGCTCGGCCACGAGCAAGACTGCATTAAAATTGTCCAAAAGACCAAATATCCGCTGACGAGAGTGCGGTCGAAGACAGTGGATGAACTGCAGGGAGGAGACCTCCTGGATATATATTTCCATAGTTCTGCTGTTCAGCCAACGACCTCGTCTGCGTACCAGCTCAGAATCTTCAGTCGTCTGCAACATCCACGTAGCCCCGCCAGCCCGGAGTGAACCAAGGTCAAGCTTCTTTGCACCCTGTCCTCTCCAGACATCGGCACCAAGCCTACCAATGATAGCATCGAAGCGGCTCCTGAGTGTGGAGGCGGAGTAAGGCCAGAGTCGGCACTCGGAAGGCAGATGCCCAAAAGCAATCCTGACAACAGTAAGAAGGTCTGGCTGGTCCAATTTGGCCGACTGATGACGCGCAGCCCTAAAGCGAGTTTTAGGCTCCCGTATCGACACCAAACAGTAATGAATGGTGTCGCAAACGTCACCAGGAAGGAGGAGGTCGGCGCGGGTAGCTGCCAAAGCCTCCCCAACTCTCATCACAGCTCCCCAAGTCAAAGCAAGCATGCCAGCAACCCTAGGCCAACCCCACGTGAGGGAAGTTGCAATTGCAGCTAAAAGCAGCTGCCAAGGGAGAGCAATGTGATGAGAGTGAGGCTCCTCTCTGAGCCAGCAAAAGGCCAGGTCCCAAGCTGGCTGAAGGCTCCTCCTCAAAGCTGGCTCCTTGCTCGAGACGGCGTTGATGACCTCACTGTAGTGGGAGTAGGGCCAACCTGCCTCGAAAAGCTGCCTGCCGTAGCAGACAAGCCAGTTGTTGAGCAGCTTCGTAGTGGAGGGGCTCAGGTCGAAAAGGTCCTCGAAANTGACCTCACTGTAGTGGGAGTAGGGCCAACCTGCCTCGAAAAGCTGCCTGCCGTAGCAGACAAGCCAGTTGTTGAGCAGCTTCGTAGTGGAGGGGCTCAGGTCGAAAAGGTCCTCGAAAACGACGTCCTGATTTGAAAGCCAATCAGAAAAGGCGAGAAGAAGTCTCTCGCGCCTCTTCTGAGTGACCTTCTCAACAGGTCGCCCTTCAGCTAAAACCAAGACGGATCGGGCCTTCGATCTTTTCTCGTCAGCTGCGTGGCGCGGGCACAGAACATGGCTCGGGCCGGCAAGGACACTAAGGAACCAAGCCCCGAAAAGAACAACCCTGAAGAAAGGGCCCTCCCCGGGAAAGCCAAGAGTGGGATCAAAGCCTTTCGAGGCACGGTGGAAGCGACGCCACCCAAGATGGGGGCGGGACGCAGGAGAGGCACCAGACAGAAGGAGGACGAGGCGGGCCCAATTCGAGGCCCACCTGCGAAGCTTCTTCGAGGCAAGGGTCTCATAAAGCTCATCGTGCGACAGGCTAGCCCAAAACGAGGCTTGGGAAGGAGGAGGCAGGGGTAGATCTCTTGTTGGGCAGTCCCCGGGGTTGATCCTGGTGGGGACAAAGTGGTAAGCAGGGAAGAGCCGGCACC
>BGNK01000513.1:278991-311952 GCA_003297005.1 Symbiodinium sp. clade A Y106
CATCACCTGCAAACCAGATTGAGGACAAAATGACATCATTGACAACGGGGCACTCAAGGCCCTCAACATTAAGCCTGCGGAGGGAGCAGGCAGCGGAAACACGACGCAAGGCTCGGTCAATCTCGTAGGCTATAGCTCTGGCTAAACGAAAAGGGAGAAAACTTCCATCGGACCCAGCCAAGCTGCCCGCAGCATGTCGCGGCTTAGGGCTGCAAGGGAGAGAAAGAGGAGAAAGATCAATGCCAAAAGCAAGGAACTTGCAATCCTTGCAGCACGATGCACCAAAGGCACACAGACAAGACTCGGCCGAGGCGACGCCAAGGAGTGCCAGGCGTCGCCAGACGGGCTGCCGACAAAGCGCTGAAGGGCCTACCTGGACCAGTAGCGCAGTGACCCCGGCACGTGAAGCAGCAAGAAGGAGGGCCAGGCAACGGTAGGCGGGAAGGAGCCGTCGCTCGGCACCGAGGGGTTGGGAAGACCTCCAACCGCCGGGGAAGTGAGCAAGACCAACTCCACGGGCATCCCGGCAGCTAGAGTACAAGCAGGGAGGGGCGAGGAGCAGGCACTTAACCTTGCGATGCTGAATCAGGTGAATCACCCACTCAACGGTGCGATCTTGCGCAAGGCTGTAGGCAGGGCTGATGGAAGCCCGCAGGACGGGCCCAACAGAGCGGCCCCACGAGGAGAGAAATGAGGAGACCTGGCCAGAGCAGTGGCCAACCTCAAGCACGTCAAAGTGGTAGGCGAGGGGCCTCGCTAAGGACGGCGCCTCCGAAACATCCCCCAACATTCTCAGGTCATATGGCTCGCGGTCGGAGAGCCTGGCAAGGAGAGCCTCCTCTTTTGCAAGCAGCCTGCTGTAACCACCCTTTTTGGAGGCCGTCCTCCACAATGCCCTCTGGATCTCAACGCCAGCCTTGGCAGCAACATAGCCACCCTTGTTCTCAGAGGCATCAGTAGCAAACAGGTGCCGGCCGAAAGGGGCAGCGAGGTCACTGACGCCCAGAGGGGCGAGAAGGCTGGCCAATACAAGTTCCTGCGCAGCAGGCCGGGGCAATGGCCTGAGGACAGGCCGGCCGGGGCGCACTCCCGCCGACGGGCACAGTCCGTAAATGGTGGAGAACACTGACATCATAGGACGACGGAAAAGCGCAGTGGAGGTCCAGCTGCCAAGCAGGGACAGCAACAGACTGTCCGTAATCTGTTGAAACCTGGAGGCCTCAAGCGAAATGCAGCTCAGAGCGATCCTTTTGGCAGCCGGGCTGCCCACAGTCACGACGCCAAGTGCTCGGGCAGACCGGGAACTGTTACCTCAGCCCCGGCAATTCGGGCAAACTCCTCCCCAAGGATGTCTTTATCGTCGGATCCCACAAGACCCTGGGCTCGGTAGATGCCCTTTGCGTCGGAGAGGTGCTGCAAGCAAGCAGGTGGGCTTTGGTCCGAAGACTCCTTGACACTAAGTGAAAAATAGTCATCTATAACCAGCCCTTGGGCCCCAGAAAGGCCTTTGAAAGGCCTATTGGAGCACAGCCTCTCAGACTCAAGAAGAAGACCGCCGGCCTCAAGCACGGCTCCGTGGGCCGCAGTGCCCAGCTCAACCCCTAAGTGGTCCCCCTGCGCAATGGCCCCGAAGCAAACCAGAAAGTGGCCAGGGTCGAAAAGCAAAGAGCCAGGGGTAGAGCAGCCAGGCCCATCAGAGGGAGAGGTGCCACTGGGCCAGGCATGAAAGGAGCGCCGAAGAGGGCACCGGAAGGCCTGCAAGTTGCTCACAAGATGCGCCGGCAGCGCGGGGCCCAGAGCGTTAGTGACGCTCTTGCCTTCGGGCGCCTTGAACTGATGATAGAAGTCCTTCCTGTCAGCAGCCGCACAGAAAAGCGACTGGTGGCGGGGGTTGTCCTCCAGCATACCAATCATAGGCCCAACCGGAATGAAGAGGCTAGGTCCTGCCAGCCTGGCCTCAGCCCAGTTCTGGCCGCGACGGTCGATGATCATCCTGTCTCGGTCGGGGGCCTTGTAACAATTAAAAGCCCGAGCAAGGCGGAAGCTGTCAGTGGCGAGGGTGTCAGCAGGAGCGAGTCGAAGAAGCCCCAAGCTGTCCCAGAGTGCAGCCAATGAGGCGGTTTCTTTGGGACACTCCCTGGACCAGACAGGCACAAAGGAGTCCGGAGGTGGCACGGGGTGTGCCAAAGAGCGGGGCTCGGCGAAAGTCATGTAGAGCTCGTCAGGAAGGTAGGGAACAGGGTCCCAGAGCCCACGACCGGAAGGTCTGAGGCGCGATACGTCCAAAGCCTTGAACGGGTCAAGACCAGGGTGTGCATCGTTGTGCATGGGAACAACAGTACCTGATCGATCAGCATAAGTATCCCCCGTGGAGGCCGAGGCCAAAGAAAGAAAACGCGATAGCTCAGAGAGTCGTGCAAGTAATTGGGGATTGCGGCGGCCCGAGTCGGAGAGAACAAACTCGCCGACAGAGGCACCGAACNAAAGGGAAGCAGGCGAACACGCCGGCAAAAGGAAGGGGTATAGGGAACACAACCCCAGAAGGCGGAGCAGGCTTGGCAAGCCTGGGCAGGTGCAAAGTAGAACGAAGAAAGGCAGCAAAAGGGGTCCTCGTGCGGAGGACGGATCGAAGCAGACCACCACACCACGAGCTGAAGGAGACCTTGGTGCAAAAGCCGAACTCACTGAAACGCTCAGAGAGACCAGGTGGAGGTCTGCAGCAAAAGGGGCCAGTCACTGGCGGCCGGCCCTGGGAGTAGCTGAGAGAACGTCCAGAAGCTTTGCCAAGAGGGCCGGCAACACGGGAACAACCATAGACCTGACCGAACCTGACTGCAGCCTTAGCGGCATCACCGGAGACAGGCCTGTTTTCAACAACCTCGGGAACCTGAGTGGCTAAAGGGTGCCTAGGGAGCAGCCCGGCCTCAAAAGCGTGGCCATGCAAAGCAGGAGGCGGCACTCTGCTACAACTGGTTTTGCTGCTGCAGTGGCCTTGGGGGCAGTGAGCCCGAACAGGCCTATCTTCCACAACCTTAGGAACCCGAGTGACAAACCTAGCCTTGGCACCTCGAGGAGGCACGGAACCTGGGTTTAAAGAAGCACCCGAGCAGCAGGCTCTAGGGCACAGCAGTGGTGGAACAGCAGCACAAGCGCGGCCATGCAAAGCAGAATGCGACGCTCTGGTGAGCCCGGTTTTGCTGTTGCAGTGGCCCGGGGGGCGAAGAGCCCGGGCAGGCCTGTTTTCAACAACCTCGGAAACCTGAGTGCTGAACCTCACCTTTGCACCTCGAGGGGGCACGAAGCCTGGGCCTAAAGATGCTCCAGAGCTGCAGGCCCTAGGACGCAGCACGGGCGGTCCAGCAACACACGCTCGGCCATGCACAGCAGAAGACGGCAGCCCAGCAAAACAGGTTTTGCTGCGGAAGCGGCCCAGGGGGCCCTGAGCCCAGACAGGCCTGTTTTCAACAACCTTGGGAACCTGAGTGGCAGACCTGGCCTTGGCACCTGTCGGGGCAAAGGTCACTTCGCCCCCTCTGTCCTGGCCTTCCTTGGGAACCTGGGCGGCTTTTTCGGCTTTTGACCTTCCTGCCCTCCTTGCACGTCTAAGCTTGGGCTTGGGGGCTTCGCATGGCCCAGCGATTCCAGCCGTCTGGTGGTTATGAGGTCCACTTCTTTTAAGTACTGAAGAGCACAAGTCGTCCAGCTCACTGGAGAGAGGGGGGAGAAGGCTCGAGAGCGGGGATTTGCAACCGTTCCCCTCCCATGGAACAGCTGCGCCGGCGGCTCCTCCAGAAGTGTCAGGAGCCATGCGAAATCCCACCTGCCGTGATCGAGCGAGCTCTGGTCGACTGCCACAAAGGTCAATGCAATGAACTCGCGGGCACCTGCTATGTCTTGGTCTGACAGGCAGTCCATCACGTGAGCCAAACACCACATGACGTAGCCGATCTCCCGGTGCCCAGCATACCCCCCGAATCTCTCGAGGTACTGGCACATCGACACCTGACCTGAGCAATCTTCTAAAGAGGCTGGCACCGGGGAGGCCGGCCGAAGACGCTTCGCAGCTGCTTGAAGGACCGACAGGTAAAAGTCCCCGCTTCTGGCAGCCAGTGCTGCTTGAAGCCGCTCTCTCTTCGCAGCGCCTTTCGAGCCCACATAGCTCGAAGAGCCTGAGGCGGATAGGTCGCCTAAGCCTCCGTCCTGTTGCGAGACAAGGTGGGACACCAGGCTCGTACGCGCCTGGCTCTGCTGTAGCAGGGCCGCCTGGAAAGGATCGGAAGGCGTCTCCAGAGTGGCCTCCACAGCCACTTGGCCAATGCCCCCCCCCTTTGAATCCTGAAGGGCAGCTTCGTCGGCAGGAGGGCGGAGGGCCCGTCAGTGCAGTTTGCTTGGCCATAGGCAGGCCGGGGCCCTTCTTGAGAGCAACCGCCTGCACGACTGGCGGGCTCCCCCTCATCTGTTGCCCCATGCTCTCCTGCCGCTGCTTCATTGAAGTGAGCTGCTCGCTCAGCTGAGGAAGAACGGCAGCAAGCTGACCGAGCTGAGCGGCAAGATCTGCAGTGGTGACTCTCTTCTTGGGAGGGACTCGCTTCGGCTTGTGCTTGGGAGGAGAAGGCTCCAGCTCGGGCGGCCCATCCTCCACGGCAGAGTAAAAGGCAGCACGGTCCGCCTGTGNCCTGCTCGTCCGACGTACCTAGAGGCAAAGTCACCCGGGTCGAGGGACCGACGAGGGCTGTCGCATCGGCTATGGCCCCCCCATCCAAAAGCTCCAAGGAGAGAAACCCGCAAGGGATGCAAAGGAGCAGGCCCTCCTGCCGCTTGAGCACAGGAACAGCCAGCGCCTCGGCAACAGGAGCTGTGCGACCTTCCTCCTCCGGCCAGGTCAAGGCCAGAAAGCGCAGGAAACCCTCGGAGAGGACCTCGTCGGAGCGGAGCTCGGTCATTGTTCACCTGGGAGATCAACCCCGGCAGCCTGGCAATACACGTCGGCCTCCGACAGGGAGGCGAAGGACTGGCACACAGTGTCGCTATCCTCGAGCGCCCCNGGAGCGGAGCTCGGTCATTGTTCACCTGGGAGATCAACCCCGGCAGCCTGGCAATACACGTCGGCCTCCGACAGGGAGGCGAAGGACTGGCACACAGTGTCGCTATCCTCGAGCGCCCCAACGGCCTCCTTGAAGAGCCGGCCAGAGGAGAACCGACAGGGGCAAGACAACCCCTTGCAGCGCAGCACAATGTAAAACCTGGGCCGTAGGGAAGCAGGCAGCCTGGCGGTGGGCCGAGGAGTCGGGATGAAGTCAAGAAGCACCTGTTTGGCCCAAAGACCTGAGAGCCAGGCCCGCCTCGCACGGAACTCGGGAGAGGAGCCGGACCCAGTGAGAGCTCGGCAAAGGTGAACGCAAGAGGAAGGCACAGGAGGGAAAGAATCCTCAAGGATATTGTACCGAGCAGTAAGCTCACCAGGAGTGAGCTGAGAATGGTGCACAGGTGCGGGCCCCGGANCTCGGCAAAGGTGAACGCAAGAGGAAGGCACAGGAGGGAAAGAATCCTCAAGGATATTGTACCGAGCAGTAAGCTCACCAGGAGTGAGCTGAGAATGGTGCACAGGTGCGGGCCCCGGAGCCGCACAGGACCCAGGCTCGACGGGGGTTTCGGGACCTACTAAAACCCAACCCTCACTAGAACCACTAGGGTTAGCAGAAGGGGAGGGGCGGATGATGGCAAGGGAAAGTTGCTGAAGCGAATCGGCAAGAGAATCCAAAGCCTCAGCTAAGCCCCGGTCACTCATGCAAGTAAGCCCTAAGTCGAAGGCTCGTTGGGCGGTTGGCAGGCGGAGATGGCCGAGGGGACGAAGGAGATTCCCGGAGAGGAACCTTGAAAAGGAAATCCCGGAAGAACCCCAAAGTAAGCAAAACCCCAACCAAGATCCCGCAGCCGAAGCAAAGAGTCAGGACCAGCAAGGAACCCTGACAATGGCTGGGGCAGCCGAGCCCCCACCAATTACTGCTAACTCCCGCTGAAACCAGGCCTATGGCCTGCTCGATCCACATGCTTCGAGCGACGGCTTGTGTTCGTGTTCGCACCTACGGCCACAGGGTTTCTGGGGTATATTATACTATACCTATAATGAGGAACCCTAGGAATAATTTTGGTAATAATTTTGGCTTCTATAGTACCTGTGTAGCGATACCTGGCACACGAAAAACGACCAGTACTCTGAACCTAGAACAGGCAGAGCTCCAAAAACGGTTTAGGGTTTAGGGTGTACTTAAAGGATCATGGGACTTAGTAACTAGGCTTATAAATACGGTAACTATACTTATAATTACTTATAACCCCAATTAGGGTACTTATAACCTTACTTACTAAGTCCCCTGATCCTCCAAGTAGGGGTAGCGAGCAGCGGCCCCACTGTAGAAGTGTGAACATACGAACTTTGCCGCGACTATTCTCGACGCAGAAGACCTTCCCAAGGAAGGCATGGCACGTAAACAAAGACAGCAGCTGGTCGAGCGCCAACAGGTTGAGGAGTTCGGTACAAAACCTAGCAACACTAATGAACACTACAAGGATATAGACAATAATACATGCATCAATTTCATCAGTTCTATGACAGAAATGATGCAGCACTGCCTGCGGTCATAATCACATGACCGTCGTGCCAATTACCATAGCCATACTGGCCCTAAACCCCACCCAAATCCTAAACTCCAAACCCTGAACCCTATACCCGAAGCCCCAAACCACCAGAACTCGCCCGCTTGCTACAAGAAGTCCTCAGTTCAGAACCGCCTCCCGGAACCTAAACCCTACACCCGAAGCCTTAAACCCTAAACCCTAGTCCAAAAACATCTGAAGATTGAGCTTGGGGCTGTCTGTGCCCACGCAGGCATCGGGGAACACCGTACCGTCTTGGACCAGTGCTACCTACAGGGTTTAAAGTTCAAGGCTTCGGGCATAGGGCTCTGGGTTAGGGTTTAAGCTTTAAAGTGTCTTCAAAAGGCCCGAACAGTTTTCAAACCATCTCGTCAAGGATATCATGATTGCTCTTGGGAGTTGGGATTGCTACCGTACTTGACAACAAGTAACTAGGATGGTTCCCGCTAATTGCTTCATAGTTTCGAAATCACTTTAGCCACAAGTTTTAAGCCTTGCTTACCATAAGATGGCCCCCATGAATCAACATGATTGTCGCACCATTTCTTGGAATGTGTCTGCTGCAAGTTCTGTGACGATTGCTATTCTTATCGTGATGGCCGTGATGATTCACGTGCTACAATGAACCCTGAAAACCAATTAGCTACTGTCATCGCTTAGGTTTTTAGGCGGGCGTTTCTGGCTTTCATGCCAGAGGAGCCTCGGCAAGCCGCTCGCAATGCACTTGATGCACGATGCCACTGCCCGGGGGCCTCAGGATTTAGGGCGTTCTCGATTTTCGGGCTTGCGGCTTTAAGGCTTACGATAAACAACCCGTCGACCGCGGGTGCTACATCTCTGTAGACGTATGTAGTTTTTCGGGTTCAGAAATTCGGGTCAAGATTTTTGGGGGAGTTTGGCATTCAAATGCAGGGTAAACAAAATGAACCTGAAGAGGTGAGGTCCTGTTCTTGGGGATCCCGAAAACTGCACCCTAAATTTACACCACGCTTACTGCTGTTATGCTGCTTATGCTTGGGCTTTGCGGTCTCCGAAATCTATGACATCAAGGCTGACCTAACAACCTTAAAGCCGGAACCACACCCCAAACCCTGAACCTTACCCTAAACTTTTAGTACTCGTGCTTTGTACTGTCTCGAAAAGATGTGCTTGCGAGGAGAGCTGCCAAGACAATTACCCAGGGGGTACGCATATAATATACATACGTTTCCGTACCGGTACGTACGCAATTATCTTACGTACGTACGTACGTCAGGACTGCATGGCAGGCATGAGGGAGCTATGTATGTACGTACGTACGTATGTGTATCAATGCAAGTATGCATGCATGTTCGGGTGCATATGCTCGCATGCATGATGCTTTTTGGGCTGGGGTTGCGGCGCCACGTATGTACATACGCTTGGGGAACGTGGGGCACGGTAAGTGGGGGGTATGTATGTATGTATGTATGTACTACTTAGGTACCTCAATTGCGTGGGGGGGGGCTGAGAGCGAGTATGTGAGTGCAGCTTTTTGTGGCTCCGCGGGCTCCGAAAAAAGGCGTGCGTATGTATGTATGTATGTATGCTTGCATGTACGCACGTACTACGTAGGTATATACCTCAGTTGGCGGGGGGAAGGTATATACATACGTATGCTGGCACGTAAGTCCGTTCTGTGATAAGACTAGTAGTAGCTCTGGGTAGGTACACAGGTAGGTTAGTACGTTAGTACACATTCGATACGAAGGTAGACCACAATTGGGGATTTACATACGTATGTTAATACATAAATATATTCTATAGTAGCTTTAGGTCGGTAGGGAAGTAAGCACGTACGCACACACGCGCCTGCCACTGACCAACAACAACGTGGGTGGAGGGGGCTATATGCATGTACGTTCGTACTACGTAGGTACCGCACACAATTGGCGGGGGGAGCAGGGTACGTACGTATGTTAGTACATATAAGCACGTTCTGCAATCGCCCTTGGCAAAAAAATTGCATAGGGAGGGAGGCCGGGGGGGCAGGGTGTGTATGCATCTACGCACGTACTATGCAAGCACATATACCTAACATACCTCAATTGGCGGGGGGAGGAGAGGAGGGCACGTAGCTTCACCGTCACCGATGTCGCCATCATCCGCCATGGTTTGCCGGGCTATGTGTCCATGGCTATGATGCCGTTCACCTCCTTCGTCAACGCCATGCGAGAGATCGGTGGCAACACAGAGGAAGGGATCGTACAGATGGAAGCATGCGCGATGAGGTTGCAGGAAACGCGGTCCAAGAGCTCAAACGCCATGGCCTTATATTTTGTTAGATGAAGTTCCAAGATCGCGCCTACATCCCGCTCTGCTTTTGCAGCGGGGAGAAAACGGAGGAGCAGGCCAGCGGGGGCCGGCCGGGAGAAAACAGAGGTGCTGTTGAGGTATGAAGGTCGCTTAAAGCGGCTGCTGGAGCTCTCGTCTTACTAATGCACCCTTCGGACTTCCGACCCAAAACAAGCTTAACATGTACTAAGTTGTAGTATGGCATCCTGCAACGTACGTGCACCCCCAAACACAGGTAAAAGTATATCCGCCAACTGACAGAGATGCTTACGCAACACGTACGTGTATACATACATACGTACATATAGCACCCCACGTGTTTTTGTTCAGCGCTAAAATTTCGATTGGAGAAGCTGATGTGCTGGGGTTGGATGCCCACAAGTTCACCGGCTTGGAGTCTTTGAGGCCGCGTTCATTCGTAACTGCCAAATCCGAAGATTCGAAGGCGGAGAAACACACACGAGCTAAACCCAGTGGCTTCCTGAACATACAGATTGACGTGGAAAGCGTCCGAAAACTCACGGGCATGCTGGATATATAAGTGCAAAAACACAACAAAACAACTTTCGAGCTCATAGGCTTTGCCGACATGTGTGTTGAAATGGAAGACCTCCTAGCAAGCAACAGCAGCGAGAAAGTAGGAACGTGTCAAAACTGTTCCCGCCGTGTTGTCTGCCTCGGCCGTTCATTTTGCACCATTTTGCCATTCGGTGCCGGAAATGAGCACCTGCACGATCAAAGAGTTCACAGGCGTTTCAGCCAAGATCGTTGAGCTAAAACGTCAGACTTATCCACGAACGTGATAGGATAAGCAAGTCAGAAGGCTCCTTGGTTGTTCGGCTTTTCAAGCCGTGTCTTGTGTTATCTGCTGATACAGAACCTCCGAAATTCCATAAGCCATGAGATCAACTTGATATAACGAAGAAGTTGGAGAGTTCATAGGCCTTTTCAACAAAATCGTCGAGATAAAACCTCCGAAGCCCGATAGGCTATGAAGCTATGAGATCAAACTTGATACGAAGAAATCAGAGAGTTCAGAGGCTATGAGATCAAACGTGATATGATGAAAACGTCGGGGAGCTCCTAGGTTTTTACGCGAGATCGTCGAGATAAACCTGATAAACCTCCGAAATTCCATAGGCTGTGAAATCAAACTTGACATGACGAACAAGTCTGAGAGTTCATAAGGTTTTCCAACCAATATCATGTGAGAGAAAACCTCTAGGCTGCAGACAAGCAAAAAAACTAGGCTTGCAGGCAACAGCCGTTCGGGTTGCAGTCAAGCTCATACACCTGCGAAGAAGGCTTCTTGCAGCCCTTGTGCGTGCGCCAATGCAGCTGTGCAGCTTGTCCACGATCCATCTGAGGCTTAGCATCCTCTCCCACTCCGCAGCTTCTGGGCCTTCATGCAGTGCCCGAAGCTGTGCGCGACGGTGGCGGATCATATCAGAGGCGCAAAGTCGCACAGGATAAGTCGCACAATGAGAAAATATGAGAAACTGCATGATGGAGTGCACAAAGAGCAGAACCTGATTCAGGGACTCCGCGGCGTACATTGGTCGCAAATCCACCATGCGCAAGCATGGGGTCACGGCCACCAGGATGCCACAAGACTTGCGTCCCATCCACGTCTCGGATGTGCCTCTGGCTGCAAGTGGCGTCGCCTGCATCCTGTCGAAGCTCATGCTTCGGTAGCAGGTCGATCTCGTACTCGGCCGTCTGGTGCTCCAAGACAAGTCGCATGTCCGAATGGACCGCACGATGGGCGAGCACCGCCATAGGGTCGTCGTCCCCTGAAAGAACATGGAAGATCTAGGTGTTGGGAGCAGTACTTGCTTCAACGAGCAGGACGTTTCGTGCAGCCTTGCAAAAAGCCGGTTGCAAGGGAGCTGTTCCAACTGCTGCCGGGCACCATTTGCCATCCACAACGATGAGAGGCATGGTGCGTGATCTTACAATCGTGTGTTTTCGCCAGATGCTCGAAGGCGCGCTGGCACAGCGACAGCAAAGGCTTGAAGTCGGCCGCGAAATGATGCGGTTGCACGCAGCGAGGTCTCGCCGAGGTCAGCATGATGTCCACCTAACCAGATCATGCAGAGTGCGCCCCAAACGATGACCTGGGGTGCGGCAGGTGCATGCAGGGGAGAACCACAAGGATGGGTAGGTACATTGGCAGGTAGTATGTACAGATAGGTAAGCACGTAGGCGTCGTGAGAAAAAACGGGGGGAAGGGGGGCATGTATGCATGCATGTACGTACGTACTTCATAGGCACCTCAATTGGCACGACGGGGGTACATACGTATGTTACTACGTAGGGTACATTCCATCGTAGCTCTGCGCGGGTACATGGGTACGTACATGGGTACGTACGTACGCACGTACGCGCCTGCCCCTGCATTGAAGGGGCCGGGTTGTATGTATGCATGTACGTACGTACTAGTACCTTGGGTGTCCTTGTGGGTGCTAGGCTGTTTTGCCGGTTCGTTGCACGTTGGGTGAGCCTGTTGAACGGTTGGAGCCTTGCTTTCCCTGGTCTGTGAAATCGTATTGTCATTGCGTTGGGACTATACAATTTTCTTGCTTACAAACACAGAGCACATGAAACTTTCGGGGTGACGTTGTCCTCACATATCTCTGCTGTCCTGCGTATATCCAGGCTTTTTTCATTCTACTGAACCATTGAACGTTAGAACTTGCATGCCATGTGACACGAGGTTGAAGTTCTGAAAGCTCTGCTGTGCCCACTTCAAGAACTGGAAGCGGTCGGAGTTGCGTTCCATTTCAATCTCCATGTTCCTGCCAGACTCGTTGGAGGCCGTGACTTTCATGCTCCATGAGCGCTTGCAAACAAATGCGAACTGAGAGGGCTGGCACTTGCTTCTGAGGGGCCCTGAAGACTCTGCAATGCCCCAGACAATCCACTGGAGCCTTCTTGAAAGACCCTGCTTCGCCCGCATGCAGGCGATGACAGCTAAGACGACAATTCAGGCATGTCTGTACGGTACACTCTCAGAATGGCTGCATGGAGCCCTTGCCGCAGCCAACTGCACATCCGACACCGCTTGGAGCCTGTAGACCAACAACCGAAAGCCGCAACTAATACTGTACAGGGGCCCTGGGCCTTAATGATTAGAAAAGCGTTCTTGGGTATGTTACACTATGTTCATAGTAAGGAAGCCTAAAGGGTGCTATGAATCATCGAGGCTTCGATGTTAGCCTTCATGTCGGGCGCACCTTCGGAGTGCATCCGGCCTTCCTGCAACGTCCACGGAGACGGAATGGTCGACGACCTGAGATCTTCCACTTCGAGGAACCCTGGTTTCCAACGATCCTCAATTCACCGCAAAGCCAACTTCGCCAGTGTAATAAGACGATACCAGCAACAATACTAAGACGTAGTAACAGTCGTCAGCAATAAGATGAAAAAAAGACAGCAATGGCAATAGCAATAGTAAGAAGTAATAATCCTGGTAAAAAATAACGGTCCTAATGAAGAAACAAAGCAAATTTGACAATGATGAAGCCAACACTAGTGATCGCTATAGCACCAGCACCAGCAGCAGCATCAACAAGAACAACAGCAGCAGCAGCAGCAAAAAATAAATGACACTATTATATCGTCACGAAAAATAGCATGAACACCACCGCGTACTTCGAAAAGAATGCAGAGAGGAACAAAGAAGGCCGTCCAGGCACTAAGTCCACCCGTCGCAGCGGATTGACTCTCGATGGGTCGCCGCCTGGCGGGGAAAAAAACATTTGTTTCGACTGTTTCTCGACATCCCGAATTTTACACCACTCATCCTGGGCATTACTGCAAGATTCAGAATCATCATGCTCAACTTCTAGGTTTGCAGGGGAAGCAACATAAATCTCCTAGCCGCGACAGACACACCCGCGTATCAGCCGGAGCGACTATGAAAGGCTGGGAGCCTCGTGTGTCCATAGTAACCTCTGGCCAGACGAGCACTCCCTCAATGCGTATGTACCGTAGATGATGCAGCCACGTCGTTCCCCTCCTTTGAAAGGCCACGGCTGTACGATTGAAATCCTATGGCTGCTCGGGTTCGGATCCGGGATTCAGCGCGCAGGCTAAGGGGTGAGGAGGGGTGAGATCAAAAAAACAACTTGCACTCCCATCCACATCATCATCCTCACAAAGGCTGAACTCTCTACCCTGAGCCCCAAACACCCAAAGCCCCAAACCGAAACCCGGGACTTCAAAAACTCAAAGCTCCAAGTCGCGAAACAACTCTAAAGCCAAGGCCTCGCGCTTGCACCGCATCTCGCATAGCGCAGAGATCGATCAGCACCTTCGAACGGAGATCTGGGCCCGGAGCCCTTTGAGGGCTTAGGGTTCTTTATAGGGTTCAAGAGTACCTTGAAGAGCTCTACAAGGGCAGTATTAGGGGTAAGAGTTCTTTTGGATCTATTGGGGCTGAGAATTCCAGGGCTCAGGGCTTTTGGGGCTTACTTTTCGTTGAAAGGCTTGTCGGGTTTATGGTTTTGAGGATTGTCGGGCGGGGGACTCAAGGCTCGCGAAGGACTAGCCAAGGCCCCAAACAACAAAAAGGCTAAAACCAAGGAATTCTGGGGACCCTGACGCTTGGCGTTGACATGCTGCCACACGGCTGCTGCTACGTCCTAGGGTCGAGGTTTTGTTTCCAGCCAGAGTTCGTCGGGGGAAGGGCCTTGGGACAGGATGTTCGGGGCTTTCAGGATTTCGAGGTCTCCGGAACAGAGAGACTTCTCACTCAGACCCTATGTGTCCATTATCGTAGCGGGGCTACAATTAAGCTTCTGCATTAGACGGGCATCCCAAAACTTTCAACCCAAACCCTAACCTTGTCCAGAAAAGACAGAGCCGAAGAGCTGGTATGCCCGAGAGGTCCTGCAGGAGCACGCGGGGCGGTATCCATGCAAACTCAGCCTGGCTTGCAACTGTCCACTGGGATCTCGGGTTTAGGCTTTGGTTTTGGGTGTTGGGTTTGGGATGCCAGGGACAGTGATACCTGTCACAATACCATCATTCAATTCTGTTGATGAAAAAGATGATGGCAATGGTGGTGATGGCGGTGATGGCAGTGATTGCGGTGATGGCGGTGATGGTGACGGTGGTGATGGTGATGGTGATGATGATGGTGATGGTGATGATAGTGATGGCGATGGAAACGACGATGATACTCGCATTGGTGATGATGGTTGGAGTGGACGTTTATCATAGCTGGTTGGGTCATGGATCATCTTGCCAATGGATACCAGCATAGTCGTAATCACCGTAATCAGCATCATGATTCACTCTAAAAGGATACCGACACAAACGCTTGAAAAAGACAGTGCAAGGAGCACATGACTCACAGAAAAACACTGATCAAAACCCCACGTGGGGGTTTCGCGAAACCCCCACAGGCGGAAAACAGTGTAAGGTATTAAAACGCTTTAAAACACTATTAAAAAATGCACCTGGCGCACGTAAATTTTCGCTTTAAACACAGATACAAACAGGATGTCCATGAGGCGTGCAAACAGTTGGCTGGCGGAAAAACTAGAACCTCAAAATTAAGCAGCAGCAGCAGCAGCCGCCACCACCACCACCACCACCGCCGCCGCCGCGGTCCATAATCATCTTGATTTGTAGGCTTCTCCTACTTCACTATGCTCGGTGTCTCCTACTGTAGCTTTAACGTCAACATCATCTCATGCGTCGCCATCATCAAAATATTCATCGTCGTCAACACCAAGACCACCTCCAAAGCCACACCAGTCAAGCAGCCACAGCCTTTTGGATCAGTTTCCAGACTGCCTTACGCCAGAACACCACCAGAGCCATACTCGTAACACAAACTAAGACGGCCACTACTACTACTGCTGCTGCTACTACTACTACTGCTACTTCTGCAACAGCAATGCTACAGACAACACTAACACAACCAACACCACCATCATCATCGTCACCATAGCGAACACAACTCTGACAGAACTGCTCCGGCGTGCCTTGCCAGCTGTATCCTGGAAGCTCAACAATGAGTCGACATGGGCCTCGTTGTTTTTGGCAGGCGCGGATTTGATCCTAGGACTGTGCTACTCGCAGCAGGTACCCCCGCAGGCAAATAGTGGCACTGGAATACCAACCGAAAAGAAGCATTCATATCTTTATGTACATATAGACATACATATACATGTATGTGTATATATATATAACATAGCTATACATATAAACATATATGTACAAACTGTATTGATTCAACAAGTTCTTGATGACGGAACGCCTCCGTCACTTTGAGGCCGTCGCAATGTCGTACCGAGGCCTTCCATGCAGCAAGATGAAGAAACTTCCCAAATGCACTCAATAAATCAATATTAGGGTCTAGGGTTCTCAAAAGCACTCAATATAGGGGCCTGGCTGATTAGAATACGGCTTTGGACTACATGATCATACAACTATACACTGACAAAACGATATCACCCAAACCCGAAACACCAAAACAATTCTCTGGCTCCAGAAGCTCGAGGCAGAGGCGCCTCAAGTTGCAGAAGCCCCCAAAAAATGTGCATTCCAGCATCCTCCACCTTCGTAGTCGCCTCTGCCCCAAAACCGAAAATCCTAAGCCCCAAGAAAGCAGGGAGCTTACTTCTGAAGCACCCCCGCCTCCCCCCGAGCCTAGCCCTTCAGCCTCCCTTCCCCAATCCCAAACCCCTAAACCCTAAACCCTAAACATCCGAAACCATAAACCCTCAAACATCCTGATTTCATAAACCCCTAAAGCCAAAACCCGGAACCCCTACACACTACAGAACCGCTAGAATGCCTTACAGAGAAGCCTTTCCCCTAACAGACCCTTAAAGGCAGGCCCTGACGAACCCTTTCAAGAACTAAACCCTAAACCCCCCATAAGCTACTTAGTTGCTGAGTTCATAAGCCCCAAAAAGTGTACACTTTCAGTTTTATAGCGGGTCACATTATCCCAAAAAGTGTAAAGTGTATCCACTCAGCTACTAAGGCTTTTTTGAGGCTCCTCCAAAAGGATTCGAACGCTCAGCGGCAGCTTCCTCACCCTGGGATCACCCAGCTTTTCCAAGGAGAGGAACCTTGGCTTCGATGCATAGGGTTTAGGGTTTAGGGGTTTGGGGGTTTAGGGGTTTTGGTGTTTAGGGGTTTAGGGGTTTAGGGGTTTAGGGGTTTAGGGGTTTAGGGGTTAGGGTTTAGGGTTTAGGGGTTTAGGGGTTTTGGGGTTTTGGGGTTTAGGGGTTTAGGGGCCGATGTAGGGCTGCAGTGGATCTACTTAACGGGGGATCTGTAAGGGCCTTAAAGATCTGAGGTTCTTGCTTGGGGGGATTGTACGGTTTAGGGTTTATCACCCTAAACCTCTAAACCCGGAACGCTAAACCCTAAATGCAGCATCGGCAGCTTTAGCCCGGAAGGCAACGTCGCCCAGCAGCGCTCGGCGATGCGACGCATGGCTTTCCGGTGCCCAAACTCTGAAGCTCCGAAATCTTTCAGAACATGGGGGTTTAGGGTTTTAGGGTTCAAGGTTGTAGGGTTTAGAGTTTAATGTTTAGGGCTTGGGGTTAACGTTCTAGGGTACAGGGTTTAGGGCTTCGGGGTTGAGGGTTTACGGGTTAGGGGTTAAGCGACTCGGATTTAGGTGGAACATGGGGTTAAGGGTTTTAGGATGTTTTAGAGTGTTTTGAGCAGTGCTTGGGGGGCTTGGGGCTTTTGAAGGGTCTTCGTGGTGTTTAGGGTTTCGGGCTTGCGTTTGGAGTTTATGGTTTGCGGCTGTGATTTAGGGTTGCAGAATAAGTATTTGGGTTGAAAGGTCCCAGGTCTAGGATACCAAAAATAATACAAACAAGCCTGACTACAAAGATGCACAAGATGAACAGAACACCTTAAGCCTAAAGCCTCAACTCTAAACCCTGAACTCGGGACCCCAAGCCCTGAACCTTAAACCTTAAACCCTACGTATGATTTCGAGCCGAGAGCTGCGACAGTCACCGCACTTAGCAGAGGGGACCTCCCACTTTCGGGATTTTGGGGCCTGGAGATTGGAGTTTGGGCTGCGGCGGTTTGTACTTTAGGCTTGGCCTTGAAACCTTAGGGGTTTAGGGTTTCGGGCTTGAGGCTTTGAGGCCTTTCCTAGTTTAAAGGAACAGAGGTCATCTTCCGACTCAGATCTTGTACTGAGTCTCTACACCATTGGGCTTAGCTTGTGGAGCTCAAGCTGCAGCTCGGCTTTGTGAAGAAACCTGAACACTTGAGGTCAAGAGGCTTTGATAGTTCTGCATAGGACTTTCTCATACCTACATCAGCCAAGCTCTTTGCTTCAGCGATGCCTGTGACTCTACTTCTACCCTCACTACTCTCCCAGCAACCTGACAATTCTACGAGAATCCTCCTCCCAAATTTCAAGCCACCATCGCCTGGGGGTTCCTCGGGCGTCTTGCCATTCCTACAACCTCTGGTCACATTTGTGCAAGCAGGCCAAGGGGATGTCATGTCTTGCTGTTGCTCTCAGAGAAAAATGGAGCATCATCAGCCCAGAGAACCCAATACCCCTTAATTAAGGAATATACCTTAATCTATAGAGGCCTTAATATTATGTTTTACGGTATATATTCCGTAATTAAGGGGTATTGGGATCTCTGGGATCTGGGAGGAGAGTGCTTGACAGAGGTCGTGAAGATTGGAAGAGTCGCCTCAAAGGAGGGCGAACGGCTGCGAGTCTAAGAGAAAAAGAGACCAGTATGTTATAGGGTTTGGGGTTTAGGGTTTAGGGGATCCCAGGCCCAAGCTGCCTGAAGCGACGGCGGTGCCGTCGGAAGAGAGCAGCTACCCAACGAGCTTTGTCTTGCGACCTGCTGGTGCAAGCATGCAGCACGGTAGATTCAAGGGTCGAAGGCTACACGTGTAGGTTTTAAGGGCTTCCACGACCAGATACTGCTTGCCGTGCTGGTCTGAAGCCGACCCTGCCCCCGACGAAAGCTCGGATGCGATTGCCAGGATTTCGCATGATCTGCTTCTTACTTCCCCAAATGGGTGTTGCTTAGGGCCTCTATCGAGGGCCTTCAGCTTCGTGAATGGCGGGGAACCAAGCCCAAAATCCGAAACCCCCAAGCCGGGATATAGGTCGTAGTTGTGCCGGCAACCGTCTTTATACTCAAGACAGCGGCGGTCATCGAAAACATCCCATGTAGCGGTTGTACTTCGATGTAAGGGGTCTTCTGTGCTGTAAAAGGGGGTTTTCGAACTTTTGGATAGCATCATACACCCCCGCTCTAGGGGTCCCTTTAAGGGATCTACAAGGGTTCCTTTAAGGGATCTATAAGAGTTCCTTCAAGGGGTCTTTAAGGGTCCCTTGAACTGGGTAACCTCTGAGAGTTTAAGAAATCGCAGGAATCGAAAACCTGAGTGAGAACGGTTCGGCGCCTGCAAGGAAGGCTGCGAAAGTGTTGGCCTTTGTGGGCTATGGGTTTAGGGTTTTACGGTTTAGGGGTTTGGGGTTTAAGGTTTAAGGGTTCAGGGGTTTAGGGTTTAGGGGGGCTTGGTGCTTCTTTCCGGACTTTAAGCTTCAGAGATCGGGGTTTCGCAATGTTGAAGCTTCAGGAGGCTTAAGTTAAGCCATCAGGACGCGGTGGTCGTTGTCAACAAAGCCGACCCCGGGCCCTATACTATACACCCAACCTATGCTAGGAACCCAAGAGAAAACGCACTGTAACGTGGTCTAGAGATTTGGGTAGAACTGATGATACCAGGAATGATATGCTCTTCATATCCAAGGAAGCTCCTCACACTGGGCTGTCAAGTAACCAGGGAGCAAAAAGTATAGAGTATTAACGTATGGTACTCCAAAGCCTCAGTTTCCCTACTCGTGTGTTCGCATCAACAAGGGGTTGCATTGTCAACTTACTTCAGTCAAGGATTCTCGGTTTAGCTTGCGGGTCTAGGGTTCCGCATCCAAAAGCCTTCAACTTCAGACCCTGCATCTTAAAACGTATTGTCATGAAACCCTGAACCCTGAATCGCAAAAAACCCAAACCCGAAATCCCGAAACCCTAAACCCTAAGTTTCAGAGGGTTTACAGGAATTCGTAAGGGTTCTATGAAGGTTTTTCACTACTGGCGAGGGAGTTTACGGCCGAGAAGTTGCCGGGCAACTGCAGAAAACCCTCCTCGGTGGTTTAGGGTTTGGGTCTTTAGGGTTTCGGGTTTAAGGTTTCCGGGCTTTCTCTCCCCAAACCTGAAACCCTGAACCCTAAACCTTAAACCTTAAACCCTGAACCTGAAACCCTAAACCCTACACCCTGAACCCTAAACCCTAAACCCCTAAACCCCAAACCTTAAACCCTGAACCTTAAGCCCAGGCCTAGACCATACGTGGTCTCAAAGCACCACGGAACCAATACCCGTGATCTCCTGCAGGCGGGTGGCGTATGCACGCTGCCGCTGGGCACTGTGGGCGCTCCGGAGACAGCTCCTGGTTTGGGATTAGACTTCAGGGCTTAAGGTTTAGTTTTAGGGTTCAGGGCTTAGGGTTTAGGGTTTAGGGTTCAGGGTTTAGGGTTTAGGGTTTAGGGGCTATCTTAACCGTCTTCCGGCCCGAAATCCCTGAACCCTGAACCGCCGAAGTCCCCGCGCCTCGAGCATCGGCACTTCCGTCAAGCCTCACAGCATTCGGCTGGAAGACTCCGTTGCCTCGCCGAGGTTTGAGGGTTTTGGGTTTAGGGTTGGGATCTTTGCTCCCGTCATCAACCAAGCTTACGCAGGAAACTCTCCAGAACTGGATTGCCGGGAAAGCCAAGTGCAGTCATGTTGTTGGAGTTGGGGAGTTGTCAAAATTAAGGTCCATTTTTGGGTACCCTAAATAATAGGTGCCGTATTGTAACAGGGACCCAAAAAGGGACCATAATTTTGACAACCACCCATATGAAAGGCTGGGCATCCCAGCTACTGGGCATCTCGAGATCCCATTTGGGGCTTGGCACTGTGATGCAGGTCTCAGACTAGATACGGAGCAAGATCGCATTGAGATTGATGTTGCCAATAGCAAGACATGAGAGATCATGAGAGCACATGAGAGCACGGCCCAAACACATAGAACAGACCGACAATAGTAGCAGTCGTCGCCTAAGCAGCAGCAGAAGCTTTAACAGAAAAAGCAGCAGCAATAGCATCGCAAAAGCAGCAGCAACAGCAGCGAAAGAATGACAGTAAGAGAAGGAATTGAAGTAGAAGTAGACGTCACAGTCGTCCTCGCCGGCATACAAGTACACTGTACTCGCAGCAGTGGTGGTAGTAGTAGTAGTAGTCGTCGTCGTCGTAGTGGTAGTAGCAGTAGTAGTAGCCGCAGTAGCAGCCGCAGCAGCAGTAGTAGTGGCCATAGTCGTAGTTGTGGTCGTCGTGGTGGTGGTAGTAGCAGTCGTCGTCTAGGAGGAGACGTAGTAGGAGGAGTAGCAGCAGGAGTGGAAGTGGGAGTGGCAGTAGGAGCAGGAGTATGAGCAGTAGGAGTAGGTGTAGAAGCCGATGTGGGAGCGGGAGTAGCAGTAGGAGCAGGAGGAGGACGAAGAGGAAGCTGAGGAGGAGGAGGAGGAGGCACCACATCAGCAGTTGCCGATGCCTGACAGTTCACGTTCATCCACCCACTCGTCGGGTTGCTAGGAGAAGGAATGTGCATATGAGAGCCGTGAAAATCCCATGCTCGGCCTGATTCTTTTAACCACTACGGGCAGGGATTACTTGATCACCACACATATGACAGTTTCCAGGAGTTTGCGTGAAATTGAAGCGTAGGGCTCTGTGAAGACCCGCTTTATCCTTTATCCTACATCCCTGATCCCTCCTCGCGGCGACTTCGTCGGTGAGGGCGGACGTAAGCGATCCCTGCAGCCGCATTGTGTCTTTGACATGATATGATTATAGTATATAACGTTAGTATAGTATATGACTTTAGTATCTTATTAAAGGTATAAATTAGCACAGTATATTTGATGATATGACTATTTCGGGGAGTTTTCGAAAATAAGGGGTACCTTATTTTGGGTCGTTGTACTAAGGATCCTACTATTTAGGATACTATATTAGGGTCCCCTATTTTCGGAAACTCCCATATGGTTACAGTGTATACCCTAAACCCTAAAACCTAAACCTCTAAACCCTAAAACCCCTAAACCCTAAAACCGCTAAACCCCTAAACCCTAAAAACCCCTAAAACCCCTAAAACCCCTAAAACCCCTAAAACCCCTAAAACCCCTAAAACCCCTAAAACCCCTAAAACCCCTAAAACCCCTAAAACCCCTAAAACCCCTAAAACCCCCAAAACCCCTAAAACCTAAAACCCCTAAAACCCCTGAAACCCCTAAAACCCCTAAACCCTAAAACCCCTAAAACCCCTAAACCCCGAAACCCTAAAAACCCTTAAACCCTTAAACCCTTAAACCCTTAAACTGTAAACCCTACAACCCCTAAAACCCCTAAACCCTAAAACTCTAAAACCCTAAAACCCCTAAAACCCCTAAGACCCCTAAAACCCCTAAACCCTAAAACCCTAAAGCCCCTAAAACCCCTAACACCCCTAAAACCCCTAAAACCCTAAACCTCGACTCGGGGCTCGAACGACCAGGGCTGTAGCTTCGATTGCTGCCGGGCTCTTAAGAGTCCCTGGCCCTAAAGCCCTTAAGGAATACCTAGGGTTCCTTGAAGGGTTCCTTTGAGGGATCTGTAAGGTTTAGGCTTTAGCGGACGCCAATATCCTTTAAGTAAGGTCATATTTGGGTTCCTACTATAGTTCAAGGGTTCCTATTTTAATTTAAGGGATATGGTCCCTATTATAGGTTAAGGGACACGCCTCAATTAAAGCTTAAGAACAGGCCCGAGCCGCCTCTGAAGACCCCCTCGAAGAAATCCCAAGAAACGCCACCGCCACAAGTCTGCTCAGACCCTTCCCCTCGGTGGGTGCCGCGCCTCGGGCTGCTCATGTCCTGCGTTTAGAGTTCAGGGCTAGTGGCGGTAGTGGGAACGGTGCAATTCATGCAAATTCCAGTGTTTGTAGTGATCAACACTGCCATCGTGGTGCCCATGACATCAGCAGCAAGAACAGCTATTGTGCAAGCGCAAGTACATGCACCCCCAAATACTGCTCGGTGCAGAAGGGGCCAAAACAGCGCCACGACAAACATAGTAAGCATACTGAGACATGGTCTACGAGTAACTATAAACAGCATGGCAGCGCCGTCTGACACCAAAAGGCAAAAAGCGCAACAAAACATGCCCAAGAATTGAGCCATGGACATTGTAACGCTAGCGGGATGGCTGTGTTGGTCTTGGTGATGTTGCTAGAACACAGAAGAACAGTATATGAGTATATGTGACAACCAAAATTGCAACTCTTGACTAAACGCCAGCTCAGCACAAAAGCGTCAGTCGCACAAAAGAAAAATGTTTCTCGCAGCTCTGCAAACAGTAAGGAAAGCTCAAGAGGGCCCTTCTGTAGGCCGAAAAAGCAGCGATCACAGATGGCAGGACAATCGTGGCCCCAAGCGAAACTTCAACACTGGTCTATCTTCTTTTTGACCTGTCTCAGGATCACCCACGGTGACTTAAGCCACTCGTGAAGAGCAGACGAAAAGTCGCTGGACAATTTCGTGAGCCCGTCCGCACGCATTAGTTCAGTAGGGACCCAGTGGATAGAGTTGGGGTCAAGGCTGTCCTGCACTGATTTGATGCTCACTAGAGCCCGCTTCTCGCTTGTCTGAGAACTCTCCTGAATGAGCGAATCGTAGAGGCTTGTAGCATCTACCGTGTGACGCATGTGAAGGGCCGGCTTGGCTCTGTACGCAGGCTGATCTGTGAGGATCTCGGTCAGGAAAAGATTCGTGTAATGAAGACGATCTACGCCCCCATCAGCAGCCATAGCTTCAGCGTCTAGAGTACTGCGACAAACCCTAGCATTCTTTCCTGAACACCAATCCAACAACAGACCTAAGCAAGGTGTTGAGGTCACCTGCGCTGTGGTAGCGAGCACAAGTATTCAGGTCGTGAGGGGAGTTTGCGAGCGAGGCGTCACTGAACGACACTAGAGTCGTGGCAAGGTTCCAAGGGAACGTCAGGCCGTGCTCTGCGGTGCTCTTGGCGAAGTCAAGGGCAAAGTACAAGGACTTGAGGTTGCCGAGGTTTCTGCGAGAGTTCAAGCTGTTAAGCGACACGAAGGGAGACAACTCGGGTCTCGACTGTCCGCACAGCCACTGTAAGCAGCCCGCTACTGACCTCAGCTCAGCTTGCTGCTCGGGTGTCAAAATCTGCTGCAGGTCCGCGTTCTTTGGAACGTTCCCGCTATCGAGTCCTCGAATGAACTCTGCCTGGGAGATGTACAAGACGTGTCTCCCGCGACTGTTCAGTCAGACGGAGCGTGAGTTCCTTTCCTTTGAAGGTGAGGGGCTTGTCGAGCTCAAAGTAGCTCAGACTTCCCCAGGTGAACGTTTTGTGCACCTCGCTGACGTCGTAGTCGACGCGAAATGCGCCCAAAAAGTCGTCCACGTAGACGACGATGATGCTGATCAAGGCGCCAGACGAATCGCGCTTCATGAAGACCATCTTGTCGAAGGAGTGCTGGGTATATCCCAGCTTGAGCAGTCTGGTGGTCACCTCGATACACCAGAGGCGTGGCGCGTTAGCCAAACCATAGATGTTCGACTTGATGAGGTACAGCGGTGCTCGCCAGTGTGGAGTCTGGTTTGATCAGCCCGCCGATGGGTGGTCTCATACAGAGAGGCTGGCTCCTTTCCTCCTGAGGTTGCCGTCCTTGGAGAAACGCCGTAGAGGTGTCGGCCAACAGCCTGTCCACTTGTGGCTTGTAGTACCAAACTCGCCGTTGGAGCCCGCAACCAGGATCATGAAGACGATGTGCTCACTGGTTCGGCAGGGCGTCGGTGCCTGTCGATTCAAGCTGAACAGATCTGGGTCCTGATGACCCAAGCAGACGATCCTGCACTTAGGACGAACCGGTCCTTGTGCCCGGCTTTTGTCCCGGTAGCGGATGTGTGGCCGGTTGGCCCTTGCCGCCCTTGTCCTTGCCTGATGGTGGTCTCACGGCAAGTGTCCCGTCCTTGTTCACGACCGGGGGGGGTGCCTTAAACTCAGGATACTGCATGAACATACTGTCGGCGATGTCCTCAAAAGCCAGGCTGTACCGCGAACCCACCAGGATGAGTCTCTGATCTGGTGGCATAAGCCTAGCTCGCTCCAACAGCCGATTCCCTCGTGCCTCGGAGTCGTATATACATGCCCGTGATGTCCACGCCCAGCGCCTCCAGCAATTCCTCAACCCGCCTGTAGCGGTTCGCGAAGGTGCGAAGCCCCTCGCCCGGATACCTGTTGAGCTGCTCGAAATCCGCGAGAAACTTCCTCTTCTGGTAGACGGCCTTCTGCTCCATGGGCGCCTTGAGGGTGCTGAGGATGTAGTCTATCCCGCGTCGTAGTTGATATTGTCCAGCGGGCTGTTTGGCCTCCGCTTCTCCAGCGAGGCTCGCGTAAAGGAGCAAGGCTGCCTCTCTCCTGGACATGTACGCTGCGATCTGCACCCTCCAAATCTCAACCTTCCTAGCCCACTTGGCGAAGGCTCGAAGGTCGCTCACGTCGTACCGCCAGGCTGGCGGCTGCGGTGGTGTTCCACCTCTCCGGCCATCTCACATTCTTCTCCGGCCCCATCCTGCTATTCCAGCTCGCCGTGGAGGAAGCCTTCTGGGACTTGTCGGAGTTCTTGCCCGGCGTGGCCTCGGGAGGAACCTCCAGGTCAAGGAGGTGTCTGGGATGTTCTTCGGCAGGATTTGATCGGCTTCTCCGGGAGGTCGTGGTGCACGTGGTAGACCAGGAGGTAGGCGCGGAGACCGCGGCTGCCACGGATCATGTCGAGCGGCTCTGCGAGAAGCCCCTGAAGTTGCCGAGGAAACCAACACAGGCGTTGGCCACTCGGACTCGGGATGCTCGGATGCCTCGGTGCCGTCGTCAGTCGGTGGCCTTGGCGGTCCTGGTCGTCGGCGCCTTCGCCGGCGAGGGCCGGCAGCAGGTCTTGTAGTCGAAGCAGTCGGTGAGCCGGGTCCTGCAGGCGACAGTGATCCACCAAGGTGGTCTGCAGCCTGAGCCAGGTTAGGCGGTTGTCCGCCCAGTTGTACATAGTGCCAGGTTCCTTGGCCATGCGATGCTGTCCTGGCTGTCGGCTGATCTACCCGGTACTACAACGTTGAACTGCAGTCCACATAGCTCCAGGCTGAGCATCTCCACCGGGTCTCCGGCACAGGTTGCACATCGGTCCCTGGACGAGCCATCTGAGATGCACTATCAAAGTTCTCCAGGTCAGGCAGCGAACTCGGGGAATCATCACCAGAATTCATCGCAAAGATCTGGGTAACCGAGTGCATCAACGAGGCTCCAAGGCACAGGCTCCGGTGCCAACTTGACTAAACGCTAGCTCAGCACAAAAGCGTTAGTCGCACAAAGGAAACATGTTTCTCGCAGCTCTGCAAAGAGTAAGGAAAGCTCAAGAGGGCCCTTCTGTAGGCCGAAAAAGCAGCGATCACAGATGACAGGTCAATCGCGGTCCCAAGCGAAACTTCAACAGTAACCGTGAACCCGGCAGCAATAATCACGGCAAGCATGAACATCGCAGCATTGACAACATCAACCTTGGAGCTGGAATGTGCAAACAGTGCAAACAACTAAGGGTACGGTCAACACGGGATAACAAGATGCGCTATAGACCGTAAATGCTAAAACTAAACATGAACCCTAAAGCCGACCCTAAGCGCACCGAACCTCGCAACTGCAACACCAAAGGTCGCAACAAAAGCAGAAGTGACAGCAGATGGCTTTGCAACAGCTGTGGCAACAACACATGCTGGTGGTCATGGTGGTGATGGTGGAGGTGGCGGTGGTGGTGGCAGCAGAAGCTGCAGTTCGTCGAGGTCGCTAAAATCAGATGATAACATACAAACTCGGGCAACAGAAAATACGTCCGCCTGATCATGTAGGACAAACGTTCCAAGCTGATGGCTTTAGTGGAAGCTTCATGATACTGCCGACTGTTGGAGCGTCGTGAGTCCTCAATGCTTTCATTTGTCGCATCATGCTTGTGCTCAGAGTTGGAAGACGTACGCCGGTAAATAGAATTCGCGTTCATCGGTGCATCGCCATTACTTACGAGATTAGCGCAACCACGAACACTGCCCCGAACCAAGCATGGGGCAACCCCCGTCCTGGCACTCACTGAGAAGTCTCTGGTAGCGCGACACCTTGACAGTCTCTGCTGCCCTAAACCCTTAACACAAAACCCCAAAGCCTAAACCGTGTCGCTCCTGGCCTTGTGATAGTTCGCTGTACTGTGCGCAGTGGTGGTGTAGCAATACAACTAAGGTTTTTGGTTCAGGGGTTTAGGGGCTTAGGGGCTTAGGGGTTTAGGGTTTAGTGCTTGGGGAAAACTAACAAGATTGACAGTTCATGATGCAGTGTCGGCAAGACCAGCGTTGTGGCAGCAGTTTTCGTAGTCTTCGTGGCGATGATGCGAGTGGCAGCAGTAGCAGTGGTGGTGAAGTCCTAGTATTGCAGTAGCATTATCGGAAGTTGTAAGTAGTAGCAGCAGTTGCAGTTGTAGTGCTGCTAGTACCAGCAGTGGTCGCGGCACCCCGGCTCTACAGTAGCACACGACGTCCTCATAAAACATACTTCGCCCATTCGACGTAAGTCGAGGAACCCTTCTGAGGATGTAGACAAGGTTGGAAGAGACGTTGCTGGGAAGCAGTCTTTTCGGCATGTATTAAAGCGTTTACAACCCTAAAGTAACTCAGACAGTGCTTATAAAACCCTAAGCAAAGTTCAAATCATAAAGGCTCTGTACCAGAAGGCTCCTTAGCAGCTCCAAGGTGAGAAAAACCTTTGCTCTCGCGGCCTCGGTGCGCAGGCGCGCGGACTCGCGCTGCAATTCCAAGCGGAGAGGATCGCCTGAATGTGTTTAGGGGTTCAGGGGTTTTTAGTGGTTTAGGGTTTAGGGTTTAGGGTTTTGGCTATCGGGGTTAAAGGTTGCTACAAGGCTAATGTACAGCTGCTTCAAGTTGCTACAAGGGTTGCCACAAGGTCACTATGCAGGTACCTGGGGTTACCGTAGAGGTTATCATGAGGGATCTGGAAGGGTTCGGGATCTAGTGCAGGGCTTAGGATCTACGGTTAACGGTTCAAAGTTTAGAGTCGAGGAATTCGGGTTTGGGCCTGACTTGGAATCAGGGTTCGTCATGTTTCAGGGACCTGGCTTCGAAATTCTGAAATCGAGCCTCGGGTAACCACCAGGAGGAGTTGCCGAAAAGTGTTTATTCTGAGACCTAAACCCTGAACACTCCACATCATAAACCCTGCACTACACACCCTGAATGGCCCGAAATCCCACTATAAACCGCAAGCTCTACAACCCTCAGTTGGGCCGACCCTGTACATTCCAGGTTTTCAGCTTGGGCACTTTTCCCCAAAGTGAAGCTGTAAGGCTTCGACTGTCGGGATTTTGAACCTAGAGACCATGAGACCGTGCAGAATCAAAGCATAATAGAACAGAAGCTGAGCTGATTGCAAACAAAGCCATACCCGGATTCGGATGATGTGTACAGCTTTTCTCTTGCCTGGTTCGAATCATCATCGCGGCTGCGTCTTTGCCTTTTCAATCTTTGTTTAGCTTTAGCCATTCTCAATACTAGCTTTGTCGAGGTGATGTTTTTTACCCGTCCCGAAGCCTTCCCATCAACATGACCCTTTCATCTTCGAAGCATCATACTCGTAAACTCCCAGACCTAAACCGTGAATGAAACCATAGACCGCAAACCGTAGACCCGACCTTCCAACAACTTCGCGTCGCAGTATGACCTCAAAACCAGGCACGATTTCCCAAGCAACCAAGCCTGAACCCGCCTCGGCTTCAACCCTAAACTCCGAAGCCCTTCAACAAATTTTACCACCGAACCCCCTGTACAACCCTGAAACCCCAAACCCTAATTCCTGCCCGCCTGCTTGTCCATCCTGCTCTGCAGCACGAAGCACTCTCTTTTCTATCGCGGGCTGTGCCAATCGAAGTGTGTAGAGAAAAGCCGAAGGCATCCGGAAGTGTACAAGTGGAGCCATAGGCGAAACTTTCCCGCAGCAGTAGTAGTCAACCGAGCTGCGGCCTGAACCACCCAACCCACCCACTGGGCCAGCTGCGAAGCACTTGAAGGAGCAACAAAAACAGCGTGAGGTAGTCCACGGGCCGGGTCGGGAGGGCCACTGTCACCGTCTGAGGCTGGCCGTGCGAGCCCGAGATGGGCACAGACGGTGAAGGCGACGAGGGTGTCACCGAAGTCGCTGGCACTTGGGATTCCACCCAAGTGTTATACAACCACTCGATGATCTGAGATTCCAGGTCCACTGCCAGCAAAGCCATTTGCGTCAGCAGCTCTCTCAAGATGCGGCCACTAAGACGCATCAAGAGGCTTGCCACTATCCGCACGCTCATCGCCACCAAGAAAGCAAACAAGCGCGGAAACATGAACATGAGCAGCAGCAGGCCCAGAGTCTTCATATTGATGCGACCAACCAGCATGCCAAGCCGTTGTCGCCATTGAGGCGCCGCCGTGGCCGCCTCAGATCCATCCACACTTCCACGAAGTGGCCGGGCGTGAACCGGACGAAGAGGTTCGGCCGAGGCCGCACGGCTTTGACCACCTGCTCCCACACCGGGGAACACCGAAGCCAAGCCTTGACTCAGCCTGGCCAGCACTGCGGTCAAGCGCCGTCCTTCTGGCCCAGAGCGCCACCGAGCCGCGGACTGGGTGCTGTCACTGTTTGCCAACACCTCTGAAGCCGTGAGGCCTTGGGCAATTTCTTCACTGCCCAGCGCTGACGCCGCCTGGGTCACCGCCGTTCTGAGACACTCCGCTGCTTTGGAAGGCCCCGTCAAAGCTGCAGCATCGGAAGAGGCTGGTCCGGGAAATGAGAGAACCAAATTTCCCGGGCCGTTGCTTCGTCTGGCACGCGGCGCAGGCGAGCGCTCGAGCCGGATAATCGGCCTCCTTCGAGACTCGCTTCTAGGATCCTCCATAGCCCACGGAACAAGCCCACCCGGGAAGGCTGCCTGGGGTTAGAGAGCACCAGGTAGAGCCGCTCGTCCGAGGGGTACTGCACGCTGGAGCCGCAGGGCACGCGGCCCGCTGACGAAGGAGCAACCGGCTGCTGAGTGCCAGGAGCCCTTCCCGTCGGCCCCTGCTGTACAGGAGAAGCCTCGCACAAGAGCCAAGGTGACTCCACTTGCAGCTCTTCTAAGGCGTCCGCAAGCTCCCGCAAGGCCAGCACCACGCGCTCAGTCATGACTGCAGCAGGTCTACCAATTGAGCCGAAGGCGGAGCACGCAATCTCTTCACATGCTGATGCACAAGTCGCTGAACCGCCAGTGCACTATCCGTGAAGGTCATGGCAGTATACATCGAAAAGGCATCATGCAGATAGTGCCGCAGTGTGCTGGCCTTGGACCACCTGCCCAAATACTGAAGAGCCGCCAGATTTTCCTTCTCACGGAATACATGAGTCGCCCCTCCAGCCCTCATCGAAGCAGGTGTAAAACCCACCTCCCCCAGCTGCAGTGCTTCCATGCCAGCCTTGAAGATTGAGGCCCATTGGTGCCGCTCCCAGGGAAAAAGCTTTTTGCCCGGGCGATGGCCATCCCGCCACCAACGCATCCATCGCATCACCGCGTCATCTTTCACGAGCACAAACTGAGTCTTGTAAACCCGTCGGGTTTTTGGGCGCCGAATTACTATCACCATCCCCGGCGAATCCACGCCCTCCGCACCCTCCACCGGCAACGTGACATCCTCGAACCTAAGATTGTAGATCTCACCGGGTCGCAGGAGAGCCACAAAGCTAAGCCAGGACCCCATCATCACACTCCACCACAAATACCGCGCTCGCTGCTTCACTTGGTACCCCTTTGCCAGACACACCAATAGGAAAGCTTGTAATGTATACCAAGTAATGGGCAGACGCGAACGGCTGGGTGCAAGATGCCTCCAAGCTTTGAGGGCCGCCCACGTTCCCGGCAAGTTCGTTCCCGACAACCGCCATAACCTTTGTACACCCAACACACCCAAAGTCACATAGTATAGCCGCTCCCCGCTTTTGTATGCATCCTCAACCGCCTTCTCGAACCACCGATCACATAACCGAGGAGAAGAAGCACGTGACAGCCTACCACCACAGCGGCCAACCCGGTTGAAGAGATCAGCGGCCGCCTCCCGCAGCCGGCGTTTATAGTCCCTGCTCAGCACCGCATCCCGCAGGCGCGGCGCCATCACTCCACTTCCCGAGGGCACGAGCAAGGATCTCGCAAAACTCACTGGGGTAATCACCTCGCCCACGCAACGGTCGCTCGAGCTGCTGATCTGAGTGCGCGTGGTTTCCCGGGCAAGTTTTTAGCACCCCTTCGTACAGCATCCATGGCAATGTGAAGCATAGCTTTGCGCTCCCCTTTGACAAACCACCGCCCAAGCCAACATCACGATAAGCACACCAGTTCACTCTGCGCACATTCACACCGTCTCGTGAGCACAAGTGCCGGGTCTCAGGCAGGAGCCACGCTCTCGAAGAGGCTGGATGCTCCAGCGCAAAGAAGGCACCCGCCTGGTTCGCCAAGCGGGCGAGGTGCACGGCACGACGCCACAACAGGTTCCCCTTCCTCACCTCAGGCCGAAGCTCATCCCCCTCAGGGCGATCACTCGGCCGAAGAGGGCCTGTCGCCGCTAAGTTCCGAAGAGGAGAAAACGAAGAAGCCGGGGGTGATAACCAAATCCACTGCACCAGGCCTCCGACGATCATCTGGTCAATGATGGGGTCGAAGACGTCACGTCCTTCGTAGCTTTTCACTGCTGGGTGCATGGGGCAACCAGCTGCACAATGGGCCTTGGTCAAGCCAGCCGCCCCAGCAAAGATCTCCAGGCCCCACACGGCCGGACCTGGCACGCCAAAGGTTCGCATCCATGTCGGGGCCGTTCTGGGCGGGGGCACTGAAGTAAAACGAGAGGGGTGGTCGGCAGGATTCGATTCCGTCTCGATCCAGATCATCGCCACCGTCACGTCCCCGAACAGCAAAAAGGGCACCAACGTCCTAAGTAACCCGTTTACCTTAAAAGAAGACGAGCGTCCCTTGGCTGTGGCACCGACCGTCACGTTGGAGTCATTGACGAAGAGCTGCACACGACCTCGAGGAGAAAAGTGGCTTGCAACACGGCAAAGTTCCCGCTTGAAAGCTCGAAGCTCTTGCAAGTTTATATGAGAGGTTTGCCTGAAAGAGTAGCTTGCAATGACGTGCCACCTGAGACATTCACAAAGGGAGCTAGCGAACTTGCTCGGTTCCTTCGGCATCGAGGCCTGCACGGAGAAGTCCTCGGTCCTGTCCAAGCGCACCGGGGCACCCCGGATCTCCGATCGTCGCCACAGCTCCTGGGCAAGCTCGGGGGAGATCTGGGCCGCAGTTGCTCCCCCGCTCGTGGGGGTGGCATCTGTAGCTATGAGCTCCGGGCTAATATCCTTCCGAATCTGCCATACCGCCAACGGGAGGTGCAGGGCTATGGACCTCAATTCATCCACAATATGGTTCGGCAATCGCACCCAACGGCCACCCTTGATGCCCTCTATGTACTTATAAATGTGATGCTGCAGACTGTAGAACTCACGCCTGTACTGGAAGATGAAGCACACAAAGCCGAGCACTCTCTGCAGGATCTCCTTCGTGCAAAACCCCAGCGCGACTATCTTCCGCAAGATCTGCCACACCTGCCTCCGNTAGAACTCACGCCTGTACTGGAAGATGAAGCACACAAAGCCGAGCACTCTCTGCAGGATCTCCTTCGTGCAAAACCCCAGCGCGACTATCTTCCGCAAGATCTGCCACACCTGCCTCCGCACAGCCAACGGAGCTCCGGCACGACCTTTCACACCATCCACCTCGGCCCCCCAGGCTTTGAACTCGGTCTCACAACGGAAGGCCTTGTGCTCGGCCCGCGAAAGGTTTGCGTTGAGGTACGCACGTTCCGCTGCAGCCGTCAGCATCACGTCCGGGTCCTGAGGCGAAGGCTTAGGAGCTTCAAAGGTGCCATCCAGCTCCACCGTGTGGGCCAGCAGCATGCGATAGGTAATGAGCAAGTCATCTAGGTAGGCCCCCTGCCACACTCTGCCTTTGGGCACCGGTTCGCCATAGACCAGTGTACTGTCAGGCAGCAACAACCCCTCCTTCTGAAGGACAGCTTCATGTGTGGCTTGGGCTATAGCGCAACCATTAATATCACCCATTCCCAAAACCCGAAGACAAGCTCTATGCGGCACTGTAGGATCCAGCCCGGCCTCCGCCACCAGTTCTCTAGCAACACGACGTCCAAAGCCATTGAACCTGACCCAGTCGGGAGGGAGGGCTAAGGTATAATAATAGTTCCGGAGGTCGTCGCCCGATCCACGCAAAATCTCGTTGTCCGCCAGCAACANGACCCAGTCGGGAGGGAGGGCTAAGGTATAATAATAGTTCCGGAGGTCGTCGCCCGATCCACGCAAAATCTCGTTGTCCGCCAGCAACAGCCGACAGAAGCAGGCTCCAGCAGGAAGCCTGGCCCAATCTAGCCGATCCATGGTCGCATTTTCGGGCCTCCTATCGAAGATCAGCCGGTCCTCCTTCTCGTTCTTGCGAACGGAAAAGAGACCCCCAAGGAGCATGCGCCCATCCTGCCGGCGCGGGAGCACACTCTCGGGAAGCAGGGTGATCATTTTCGCTGCCAGGAGCCGCCGAAGAAGCGGCGTCTCCTCCTGGACCGGCACCCTGTGACAGGCCTGGACTTCCTCACCCCACAGAGGCTCGGGTTTCCGAAGTTCATGAAGTCGGTCCACGACCTGAGCTCGCACACTGTTCAGGCACTCCCGCGGGTCCACTTGGCCCGCCTCCTCAGGA
>BGNK01000514.1:347-70792 GCA_003297005.1 Symbiodinium sp. clade A Y106
AGTAGGCCTGCTTTGCCATACGGCCGCAGTTTTGTCACACTCGTTCATGTCGGCTCTTCACGTCCAGCGCCACCGTTGTCAAAAAAATTGTGTCTATGCATGCTTGCTTCTTTCTGTGTAGCAGCCTTATCTATCCGATGTCATGCTTGCTCATGGTGCTCAAGCCAACATACAGGCAATGTTTGACATCGACCTGGGCGCAACATCCACGGTTCATGGTTGACTCATGTTTGCAAANCTTGCTCATGGTGCTCAAGCCAACATACAGGCAATGTTTGACATCGACCTGGGCGCAACATCCACGGTTCATGGTTGACTCATGTTTGCAAAACGTGCCGCATCCACATAAACTCGCTTGGCTTAGGCCAAACATGAGCATAAACACGAAAGCAACCATTCCGGTTTCGTTTGACACAGATTGTTGAGAACATCCACGGTTCATGGTTAACATTGGTCAATTCATGTTTGCCGCTTGAACATAAGCCCGCTTAAGCAACACATGAGCACAAACACGAAAACCTAGGTACCTGAGGGGGGGGTAGCATATATATATATATATATAGGGTCCTTCGGCCGCTCCGATGTTTGGCCTCCATAGATGCGCTCCACGGTGCCTGGGGTTTCAGTCCTCTACACTCTACAGCTCCGGTACCCACGAACTCACTCTGTTTCTTCGCACTAAATCCCTTAAAGCCTCGATGGGGGGGAGTGGCCCCGGTACGGGAAAATGGGCTGACCGATTGAAGAACTTCGAAAGCAGTCTTAGGGTCTGCGGGCAACGACATTGCATTAAAACATGATAGCACAACTCAAAACCTCCTGCACCACGCACTTGACCCATGAAGTTTTCACGGCCAGTGTCACCTTCTTATTGAACTCCTGCAGCGAACGACCCTGTCCGTAGACCTTGTACCTGCAAATCCTACAAGCCTCAGTACACCTCTTTAAGCGCCAATATTTCCCGACATGCCGAGCTAATAGAGTAATTAGAAATGCCAGTGAATTCTGTTCTATGGAGACAGCAAAGAAATAGAGACCTTAGGCATATGGCCCTATCCTTACAGTAAGGAGGCCCTAAACACTTAAACCCTGCAGCCCTCCGGGTGGTCGGCCCTCGTTGTCCAAGTGCTCGCCTGCCCACAGGGTAGCTCTGGCTCTGGAGTAAGGCTTATCTGAAACCCCGAAGCCCTGAACATCTCCAAATCTCAAGAAGACCAAACCCTTAACCCCTCAAGCCCGAAAAGGAGTTCATAATCTATCAGCCTGGTGGTTGAAATTGAATACACCCAAGACCACCGAATCCGACCGGGGACCACCTGCAAAAATACCTGGAGCCAGAATCAGCTCGAACAAAGTCTATCTCTCGTCATCTGGGTGGGTCGATGGAACATGATCGGGAACCCCCGCATCTGCACCGGGAGATAGCATAGCACTGGCTTGGAGTTGACTTTGATTGGCTTTTCCATTGGGTCTAACGCGGTCGGATCTATACTGCTTGCTTCTGCCTAACTAAAACCTGAAAATGTTGGTGCATTGTACAGAGAAACTCATTCGTGGGTTTAGGGAGTGACTTGAAGCCAGCCAGGTGACAAACTGCAGAAGTCAATTAACCGCGCCCTCCCTGCAGCTCCAGTGATTATGAGCGAGTAGTCCGGGCCTACATAGTGCTGGTGAGGCGAAAACCTTGGTGTGCCAGCTGATGTAGAGATGTACAGCAGGACCATAGCGAAATGAAACACTTCAAAGCATGCAAAAAGCTATGGTTTGTCTTCTCGAAGTGCCTTCCATGTTTCAATGCTCAAAGCATCAATGTGCGATTCAGTAATTATTTGGACTCTGACATGGCATCTGTAGCTCCCATGCCACGAGCATCCGCGGCTCAACAAGCATTTAACCTCCATCAACCCGGCACGTCATACTCGCTGAGATGGCAACACAAACCGGTGCCAACAAACGAACTAAGCCTAGAACCCAGAGCCATTTGTGGTACCATCGCTGTGCCCCCGGCTCTTCGGCGAGTTCCTTCCTGATCGCTGCTTCCTCACGCCGCCGCTGCTCTGCAGGCCTAAGGGTACTGATTGAAGGCTCTCTTTTAATCGACCATACGTACGTACATGACGTACACACATAAATAAACAGGCATATCGCATATATATATATATATGTCTGTCTGTCTGTCAGTCTGTCTGTCTGTATGTATGTATACATGTATGTATGTACGTATGTATGTATACATATACACGAATATCTACACGCACACATACATACTGACATACAGACATACATACATACATACATACTAACATAACATAACATAACATGCATACATACATACATATATATATATACATATATATATGCTACCCCCCCTCCAGGACCTACCTCGAAGCCTCTTCTTGTACCGTCTAGACGATGTTACGACTCCACTCCGAACAAAAGTCTTGTATTGCGTAGTCTTCCTTGTCTACGACGACACAACACCGTTCGAACCAAGACGATACCACGAAGTATTGTCTAATGTCCTCTGTATGCTACGCCATTAAGCGGCGGGCTCCTCCTGATGTTTCGTTTTGGAACCGTGATCCATAAGGTATTCGGTAAGTTAGGGTACTCCACAAGGTATTATACAAAAGGTGTTCTGTAGCCTATATTTTGGAAGGTATTCTATAGTGTATTTTATATGAAATTCTTTAAGGTGCATAGAGAGTATTTTATANATCATAGGAATCCCTTACCCAAAAGCTGCAATTCAACTGGAAATTCTCAAATCTTGGGCTCCGGCTGGCTTTCCATATTTAAAACTCTTATCTATCGGGTGCTTGTTAAGGTACTAAAAGGTACTGCGTAAGTACTTTATATGGCATACATAAGGTGTACAGGATGTATCAAACAGAGGCGGTCTTCTTCAAAGTATTCTACAGGGCATTACAGATGGTATTCTATAAGGTGTATGTAGGGTACATNTATGTAGGGTACATCGTGGAATTGTATAACAATATTCGATGAGGTAGTTTCAAAGGTGTTCTATAGGGTATGTACAGCGTGTATTTCATAAGAGTTCTGTTATCTGTATGTATCCTTTATCAGATAAGCATCGATTTTTCAAGGAGTGTTCCTACATCCTTGATTCCGCATTGTCTTCATTTGAATGCCTTACCAAATAAACAACATTGTTGACCCCTTGAGAGTCTAGAACCCATACGAAGGTATATGTAGGGAATGTAGGGGGTATTCTATAAGGTATTACCGTATTTTATACGGATTTCTTTAAGGTTTGTAGAAACGGTATTCCGCAAGGTATTCTACAGGCTATTCTCCGATATTCCTCATTTCTTTCAAAGATGCCCCTTGCTCAATAAGCGGCAAGAAACTTGGGCTCCTTCTGATTTCCCCGATATACATCCTGATTTATAGGGTTTCTGTGGGGGAGTATCCCAAAGGGGATTCTCAAGGGTTTATACAAGGTATACGGGGAGTATCATGTATAGGGTTATTGTGTAAGACATCAAGTATTCCAGACGGTATTCTATGAGGCTTCTATAGGGTATATAGCAGAAAAGCAAGGTATTCTATGGGGCATTCTGTAGGGTATCTATAGGATATCCCCAAAAGTATNGTCCAGAAGGTATATTCTAGGTATATACCTTATAAACTCTGTATGGTACGTCGTAGGGTATTTTCTATGAAATTCTGGAAGGTGTATAGAGGGGTATTCTATCATGTACTTTAAAGGATTTCCACCCGTTACTCAACAAGCTACAACCCAATTGGAAATTCTCAAATCTTCGGCTCCAACATCTAGTCCTTTGCATGCCGGTGCTGTCGTTGCGGATGGACTTGGATTTGATGTTGTAGAAGTCGCTCTGGTCAAGCGGATGGTCGCCGTACCAGCTGCGTCCAAGCTCATGGTGCCNGTCGTTGCGGATGGACTTGGATTTGATGTTGTAGAAGTCGCTCTGGTCAAGCGGATGGTCGCCGTACCAGCTGCGTCCAAGCTCATGGTGCCCTCGATGTTTACCGAAGAGGAATGCGCTGTCATGATCAGAAGGACAGGACGGGAGTTGGGAGTACAGGATCACTTGATTTTGATCAGCTGCAGCTTGGGGTATCAGACATTTATTGTCACGCGACCAAACCGTCAAGCACAGCAATCNAAGAGTCCCGGGCATCTTGGTTCTTGGTTCCACGGGCCGGGTTGCATTAAATTTTAATTTTTAAATGCTGGTTTTAATGCAGCCGGGCCTCTAGTGAACTCTGCTGGGCATGATACTGTGTACGCAGTCTCTTTCGGATTATGTAGCCATGTTCGTATACACTAATCTTCATATACACTAATCCACGTTGCATGTGTGTTCGTGTGTGTGAAGTGTGATCTCATATATGTATACAGACAGGTTTGGAGGTAGGTCCTGGGGGGGGGTACCATATATATACATCTCCGTCCGTCACTACAGTTACAATGAAGCATAGATGATGTGGTAAGAATCATGATTCTTGTTACGTTTGCCAGTTTCGACTTCATACTGGGCCCAGGAGCAGCTCGTCGGGGTTTCGCCCATGTGCCGAAGACTTGCAGATTTCGTTTCGGGTCGGTTTAGGGTTTAGGGTTTTAGGGTTTAGGGTTTTAGGGTTTAGGGTTTTAGGGTTTAGGGTTTGTGCTTCCCAAGTCAGGAAACCCATCCTAAAGCCATGACTCGTTCCAAAAAGGACCCGGACGTCTCCATCAGCGGCATCGCTGAAACCATCAGCGACCTTCCCAGCTGTTTGACGTGGACATGATATATCTAAACTCTAGCACTGCTACACATCTTGGGCTGCACGCTGAGCTCTGTAAGACTCGAAGTAGAGAGTATGGCTCGGAGAATGATTCCAATCATTCCCACTGGGCTTCCCCGCGAAGTCCGCGGCCGCTGTCCCACAGACCTCTTACAAACGGCCCATTGAGCCAAAGATCCCTGCAGAAGCTCCGCTGCTTCAGAGCATCGGCTCTCAGGGCTCGCGCGGTTCAGCTGTGGCGTGGCAGAAATATCTAAATGAAGAAATGCTGAGTTTAAGAACGCAGTCTGCTATCAACGTTCAGGCCGGAACGCCCTAGGCCCTAGACCCCTGCCCAAAATGCCAAACTCCAGAAACCAAAACACCAGCCTGGCTCCATCTCACAGGCCCGAAACCGAGTCTCAAGTCCCACGCCTCCTCGCTTGGAAGCACGCACCAGTTTTATATCAAGCCCCCTTGAACTCATAACACGGCCACTGCGACACGACAAGATGACCATGAACAACACTAGCTCCAACCCAACAACAACACCACCACCTCCTCCTCCTCCGCCGCATCATCCACCGGCACAGCAGTCACCACATCATCCTTGCCCGCCACCAAATCCACAACCAATCATTACGATACTATCAGCGCCGTCATCATCATCAGCAGCATCAACATCACTATCATCAGCACCATCGAAGCTAAGGCGTCAAAATCGATACAAGACATCAATGGATGCGGTTTTGCCGGAGAGGGTGCCATGTTAGCACTGTCTCAGGAAGGATCTGGGCGCCAGGCCCTCGCACGCCAGTAAAACACATGTGCAAACTCTAGGCATGGAGCTTGAACCTCAAGGTTCAAGTCCGAACAGCAAATCTTCTTGAAAGAAAGGAAACAACCTAGCCAAGCTTCTCTGCAGACTTTAGTCTCTGAAGCCAGCTCAGCAGACCAGGGTCGAAAGACCCTCTTCCTGGGTGGATCACTGGGGTTTGAGCCTTCAAGATCTACCCTTTATGCCGGGGTCGGGTTAGCCATCTCCAACTGGAGGGTTTAGGTTTTTGCAAGGCGCTTTTAAGGTGTTTACGGGTCTTTTCAGGACCCTTAGGATCGTATCAGGGTTTGGAGTTGGGTTTTGGGGTTAAGGGCTTGGGTCCCTTGGGTAAGATTGGAGAGAGAAGCCACAACGAGCCCTGAATGGAAGCTCCCGAACTAAACCCTGTAAGCCCAGCTGCCAGATGAAATTTCAGCTCCCCGTGACATGTAACTTGGGCTTTGAGGTTCGGGTCTCCTGGACCCGACCTCGAAAAAAGCCTGAACCTGAATATGCATCACGCCATCACCCGAACTTTCTCTGCGTCCGTGGATCTGAAGTCGCTTCATCCAGGTTCACGGAGGCACCTTCAGCAACAGCGCCATAATACATACGAAGGTCGTAAGTCTTAATTCTGCACCAAAGACTTCACCTTCCATGCCCTCCAAGCTCAACCCTATACTGAACTATGAACCCCAAAATCCAACCTGAAATCCTGCTCGGACTTGAAGACAAGACTATGAGCAACAGCGAGGGCTTGGCATTCTGCATGTTGGGGGTCTCGGGTTTCATATAAGTTGTAGCTTCAAAAAGCACCAATTTCCCTGTTTCACGGGCCAACTGCCAGAAGGTCTGACGACCCGAAGCCAGATCTTGATCGGTAGGCTTTGAGATCACAATGTCAAGCGACAATGTCCAAAATGGCGAAGGAACTCCTTTCCCAATGGTCAAACGCTCGACCTTACCCGAAACTCAGCGCAGCCCTCAAACCCTTTACTAACTGCAAATAAACTGAGGCAGGGCAACTCGTGCAGCCAATCAGTGTGCAACTTCCCAAGCTTCAAACGACAAAAAGCATGGAGACTCCGATCTTCAAAGTCATTGCGTCCATAAAACGCTCAGTGTGCGAAGCTACCTGCGGGGAGTTTCCTTGCCTTGGAGAAGCTCGCCCGACTTCTGCGCCTGCATCGGAAGCCCTTCAATGCGACATGCCTAGATGGAAAGGCGGGTTCAGCTTTAAGCAGAAGTCCTAAGTCGAGGAAGTGGACCTCCTGATTCCGCATTCCACTTCTTGGGGATTCAGGGCTCAGATCAAAATAGAGCAGAGCTGATGTCCAGACAGAGAGAGAGAGAGAGTTAGAGAGAGCGAGCAGCAAAACAGACGCCACTGGTAGGTCTAAAGCTCTTGCCCAAAGGCCCTGAACTTCGGGAAGCAAGCCGGTTGAACTTTACTAAGATGTCGAGATTGGAAGGGTTTAGACCCCGTTTCCCACCACAGTCGCGTCCGAATTGCTGCTATTTTGGCTCCGACTCGTGTTCGGCCTCTCCAATCAAGCTCCCGCAACGCTCTCTCATGATTTTTTGAACGCGACTCGTGCTTCGGCAGCAATGAATGCCAAACTGGTGGTGCTTATTTTGGACTGATGGTCCTAGCCAGAGGACCTCAGAGGTGCTTTTGGAATGATACTTGGGTATGCGACTGCCAGGTGCTCTTTGAGTGTTAAGATGACTCAATGACTCGTCTTGCTGTTCTGTCTCTCTCTTGTTTGCAGAAGCACGTCTAAGAGAAAAGGAAAGGGGCCGTAATAATTAGATTAGGTTTTGGGTCCCATTGTTATACTATGCTTATAATAAGGAACCCCCCCAAAATAGTATAGGTAATTATTTAAGCCCCTATATCATCCGGCCTCTGCCTGCAAGTAGCGGCAGAGGATCTTGACCTCGCTGACTACTGCAGCGTGAGGCTCGGAGCTTCGTGTTTTGGGACGTTTGGGATCTGAAAGCTGGTTGAAATGGACACTTATGCATGTGTATGTATTTATGCATGTATGTATGTATATATGCATACATGCATGCATGCATACATACAGACAAATTCATGCATATGGATGTGCATACCCTTTTTTGAATAAACAGGTTTGGTTGCGGGTCTAGGGGCTCGGATCGCAACGTCGTGATGCATTGGGAGGTCCTGCGGCCGCCCCTGAGGCCATCATGCCACAGGGGCGGCCGCAGGCTTCATTCTGTGCTTCTTCCCAAACGCCTCGCTGTCCTGGCCGGTATCATGAAGCCTCAAGCCGAATCTACCATTTCTCGAAAGCCTCTTGTGGCACTCCACTTCCAATGCTTGAGCTTGTCGATGCCAAGTCTGTCAATGCTGGCAATGAGAAACAGCTTCGCCCGCAGGCCCGAAGCAACACCCTTGCTCGAAAAACCTCGGCGGTGTCATGAACCTCAGATTCACAAAGGCTGCAAACCTCGCACCCCCGGCCCAAAACCCTAAGCCCCAAACCCTACCAAGAAGCCTCGGCTGAGGTGCCCACAATGGCAGTTGCCGCCACTTCTGGGTGGCCGTCGGTCCCCAACATGGTCCACTCTTCGGGTGATACATGCCTGCATGGAACTTGCTTCGATTCGTGGGAGTGTTTGAGGCTTGAGGCCTCACAGTCCAGGCTTTAAGCTTCAACAAAGCCAGCACCCCAACCGTGCCGCTCGCGGAGCCCCATGCCTCCAACATTCAATCCCGAATCGCTGTAGCTCGGCAGGGATAATGGTCAAAAACTCAGGTGCGCAAGACCTTTATACATCAACCTCTAATCTAAACATGCAGCGCTCAAGATGTAACCCCATATTTGCGAGGTCCAGTGGAGAGTTCTCGACATGACAGCCTGCAGCTGCATCTGATCTTATTATCATGTGAAGATAGATATTGGCATATTTATGTCGTCTATGCAGGCACATACGCAAGACCAGTTGAAGCCTAGGTACCTTTGCATAGGCAGCTAGAATAGTACACCCGTTCACGTGCACACCGGAAAGGGCAGAACACGCCGCCGACAACCCGAAGCTCAGCACCCTGCTCGTAAGACCCATCAGTCACAATCTGATACCTGAACCCAACGGAATCCCAACAAACCTTAACCTTTATCCCCGAATTAAGTCCAAAGCCCTGCGCATCCCTCAAGTAGCAGAATCACTGCGCCTCGGTCTCTGCAAAGCTGCCTCAACGACATATTTGCACACTCTTCTCTAAACGTGCCAATGCTATTGTGACTAGGAAGTCGATTCTTTAGTATGACTCTTATCCTGACTCTGCGATATGACGACCGTGAAGATGAAGGAGCTGACAATCAAGATTGCGATTGTGAAGATGAAGGTGGCAACGAGATGGTGTGATGATTATTGGTGATTATGAAGACGAAGAGGAGGATGATGAAGATGCGGCGACGATGGTCTAAGGTGCTGATCATGGAGTTGCCTGTGTTGCCGATTGGTTGTTGCTATGTTGCTTTTCTTCGGAGAGCTGTAAAGGTACCAATGCTCTTCCGAATACTGCCATGTGCCTTGATTGACGGCAGTACTGACGACGGTCATGCAGATAACTTTAATGATGGCTGTTAGTGAGGGGTTGTGATACGCGGTCTTTCAAGAGGTTAGAGGTCCATGTATGCAGCTCTCCGACTGATGCTTTCGCTGCAGTTTTCCCCGGATATCTTCTCAGAGCACCGATCCGCAAGCCCTACAGTGCTGCAGTTCCTGAGGGAAGCCAGTTGTGGTATATGCACTCTCGCACAGGTTCCTTGACATAGCGTACCATGGGCATACATAGAATCTGCGAATGCTAGCATTCGACCCAAGCTGAAGCACTTGATAGTTAATCGGACGTCCCCAAACTCTTGACTTCTCAGTGGGGACTTGGAGCTTTGAAGGCCTGAACATCCCATCCCTGCATCTTTCAACCCCTAAACAGCAAACTGGTGGCAGACTTAGAATGTACTGATTTCAGTGCCTGACATGTGTCCTTCTTCCAGGCACCTACCACTCCAAAAAATAACAAGAACCCTCCAAGCGTCCCTTTCGACAAGACGTGTGCCATGAAAGTCAATTGTGCCTTCGGAAAGTTAAAGGCTCCGCCAGAAGCGCCGCCGGTGGAGGGTATCGGCAAAATGAAGGCGCCTTATAGAACGGGAGGGCACGGTGTTCTACATACCCATTCCTGTGTTGGTAGTATCACTAGGAGATCAGTACAGTGCAGTCTGACAGCAGCCGGAATCCGATACCAATCCATGCGACAGCAGAAAGTATAGGCTTCCAGTCAAGGATCCTGTGCTGAAGTCAAAAGAAGAGTGTGGTTGTGGAACGCAGGCTTGCGAGCATAGTCCAAGACACACGACAAAGGGTTTAGATCTTGATGTTCGATCCGTGTGGCAGTATGTGAGCTTCATCCAAGCGATTCTGCTGAACAGCTCCGAACATGCGTTGATGCTACGACTTGGTGCCATCGAGGCGTCTGTGGTTTTTGGCAGCTTTCTATTCCGGTGTGGCTGTTTTCAATTCCATCAGCCTCAATCAGCCTCGTACTTACCCCAAGCGACAATGAAAGCACAAATTTGCAAACATGGACTGTAGTAGCGGTGGGAGTAGCCGATTTAGACTGGCAAAGGCATTTCCTTGTGCTTTCATGACCACAAACCAAGATATCCCGCAACGACGGCAGATGCGTGATGGCCAGGCCAGCCAAGCCCCCACTCGTCCCTCAGCCCTTGCTTAGACCCCAAACCTTTTTCCCCACAGCCTTTGGCTGCGACCAGTGTCCGAGATTCATGGAGGGTTTGAGGGCTCTGAAGTCTGCACGTCGTACAGGTCTCAGGGATAAGTACAATCGCCGCAGCCCCTGCTCACCTCAAATCGAAAGTCGCGAAACATCAAAGCTCAAAAGACGTAACTCCCAAATGAAGCCAGCCTAGGATCCGAAGACATCAAGCCCGAATAGCTCAAGAACTTGAGTACGATGCTGCGCCTGCCTTGCTTGCGTCAGAAACTGATTCGGACTCCCAACAGCTAGCATATTGTTTCGACTTGCAAACTGTGAAAGGCCGCAAGAAATCCCAACCAACTGAAACACAAAGTCTGAAACGCTAGTGAGTGTAAGCTACCATCGAGTGTACTCTTGAACTGCTTTGCCATCGAAGTGCCGTTGTCGAAGGCTGTCTGCGCCTCCTCTGCCACGCCTGCGCCTCCCTCAATGCAGAGGTAAACATCACCTGAGCACCCAAACGCGTGAGGAAACAAACTGTCCACACCTTGAGGCCTCCAGCATGCACGGCTTTGGGCAAGGCGTTCAAGCCTTCGACACTGAAGCCGTAGTCCACAGCTTCGTGGAGTCTTCTACACCATGGTCCGAATGCCCGTCTGCCCAAATTCAAAGAAATCGTAAATCGGTCGGACTGCCCAGGCTTGCGAAGACTCTTCGGCGTTCCGCAGCGTCCAGGCCAGCGGCCAAGTCCTCACCTGCAGAGAAGCCTGAACAGAGCCGCACATCCAAAGGGGCCCAGGCAGGGTCCAGTTCATTTTGGGTCTTTGCGGATCCGGAGGTTGGGTGCTTGTGGGCGAACGTGGGGCTTCTGTTCCCCTCAGGGAACGATTTTGAGCATAGGTCTCGGCCCAGTTCATGTGCCACTCTTGGTATGTTGCACGGTTCTGCAAGGCGACCGTCTTCGGCCTGAGCAATCTTTCACATAGCATAGTCATATCATTATCGTCAGCATCAACAACATCATCAAAACAACGGTCGCAACCTACCTGTGAGCGAACCTCCAAATCCAAATATGAGTGCCCGAACATTCAACCCTGGACGAACACAAAGCATAATGCAATCTCTGTGCCTCGACACGCTCAGCTGTAAACTTTCTCCCCGCCTGGCGCTAACTTCCTAAACATCACACCTATGCTGCCGGCTCGGGAAGCACTGAGACTGCAAATGGGTAGCCGCTTTCATGTCCCAGGTGAACCAAGTTCCTGGGTGAGATTGCGGAAACATGGATCTTCCTTGATTTTGGGATTGTGCCAGGGCTGCAGATTCTGGGGCCGACTGCTCTCAGACCGAGCAGATCACGGGTTGCTAGGAAGCCTTCGGTAGCCCTGAACCCCCCTTCGTGGCCTTTCGCTGCCTGGCCGCGTCTCTGAAATCCAGAACATCGAAAAAACACGATCGAGGCAAGCGGCACTACTCTCTGGAAGCCGCCGTTGTGCAGGCCCTTGGCGAGGACCTCCTTCGCAACGCCCGGAAGCACGAGTTCTACATCCACGGTCCGGGTCAGGATAGGTTTGAGAAAGCGCATCCTTGGTGAACCGCTGCCATGCCCTGACATTGTCAGGACATGGACTCAACACATTTTAACCGCTTAAGATCTCCGGCGTCTTGCTTCTGCGAAGGGACCTCTGATGCCGACAAGTAAGCCTCACCAACGGAACCAGATATCTACGTTTTCGTTGTTGGGGAGGGGGTTCTTGGAACAGGATCTTGTTTGTTTTTCCAAGCAGCTGTTTGGCCAGATGCGACCGGGATCGCACACATGAGAGGCTCACTTTACACGCATTAGAGGGTGCCGTGTGTAATGCCAGTAACCGTGCTGGTTCTACCAGCCAGAATGTAGTAGTCATGTGGTGGTAGGGGTAGCAGTAGCAGCAGGTAGCCGTCGTGCTGGTCAGGTTGAGGTTCTTGAAGGATTGAGGCAGGTGGAAACTGTAAATGCCTTGCCTCGTCTGGCATCAGAGTCTAAACCCAGACATGCTCTCAAGATCTGCCACCCTTCCTCCCCCATCCCCTCAAGTCACAAACGAGTGTCCACCCAGATCAAGTCGCCGTTGACTGGAGAGCGTGAGTTTAGATTTTGGGGTATGGCAAACTTGGAATTACGACCTTTGTCAGTTGTCTGAGTATTGTATGAGGTTCTGCTATTGCTACGCCTCGTGCAGCTGGGAACCCACGCGCCTGAACCCCGGGCATGCCACCGGTGAGGACGACGGCGTTGCTGTCCCGGAGGCTGAGGCTAAGCCTGGAGAAGGCCAAATTGCCAAACTATTTCTCCTTGGACTACCCACGCTCCTGCTTCTGCTCCGCGTGCCTCTCAGCCTTACTTCTGTAGCCCCACCCGATATCAACGGTGCAGCAGTAGCAGCAGCAATACAGCGGTAGTAGGACGAATACACCTGCGATCATACTGCTGCTGATGCCTCCTCGACCGCCGATTGTTGCAACTGCTCCTGCTACTCCTACTACTTCGTCTGCGTCTATGTCTACCGCGCCCACCCCCACCACCCCTTAATTAAGGAATATAGCTTAAATCATAATATGGAGCCCTANCACCACCACCACCGCCACCACCGCCACCACCACCACCACCACCAGGACGAGGACTAGGACCTCCAGGTGTAGGTAAGTCTGGTGTCTGATGTGTAGACATTGTGATTCGGTTCGAAACAACTCGGGTTGTCGGGCCGACTATGCAAGAATGCTTGGCGAGTAAAGCTCGGAGCTTGGGCTCCGACAGAGCTCCTGAGCGTGTACGTCACAAGCTCTACCAATCCATCCTAAACAAATCCCAGCCTCAAGCCCGAAACTGTTGCGAGTGACGCACGAAAGTCATGCGAACAGTTGGATGATGAGGCTTGGGAGCTGGGACACACGATTTAGACAGGCCCTAAGACTCCATGCCCCGGAGCGCTTGAACATAAAGCAGAAAGCAAGGCATAAACGTTGGGCTGCGAACCCCAAACCTTTAAGAAGCTCAAGGTCCCAGAGGCCGGCACCAGACCTTAAACCCCAAACCTCAAACACTCAACCCCCCAAAAACCTTCTGCCCTCAGCCATAAACCCAACAAGACCTTCAAATCCTAGACCCTTAGGCCCTAAACCAAGCAGCACGTTACGTCGTTACGCCGCCATGCCAATTTTTAAACTCTGAACCCCAGTCCCAAGGCCAGTCCTGTGAGCCAGAGCTTTCACCAAAGGCTCGGTGCTCTCCTTCCAAAAAGCCTCCGGGACTTTTTTGAGGTGTAGCCGAAAAAGGGGGGGGGGCTGGGGCCTGGGGCGTTGTTTTGTGGTCTCCTTGTTTAACGCCGAGAAAAAGGCTTTGTCTTCTCGGGGTTTATCTTTAGGGCTTGCGGGGGTTTAGTATCGGGCTGGGCTTCGGGGTCTCGGTTACCGGGCTTTAGACCGAAGATCCGGCGGGGNGGGGGGCGCTTGAAGAAAGTGCAGGTGTCAGAAATGCGGTTCTGAGGGTTTAGATCAATGGAGTGTCTCGGTACAAGTAGCAGAAAACTCGCTTTTACAACTTCAGGGCTTGGAGGCCATGCAGTTGACGGCAGCTTGTTGCTGGAGGGGTTCACATTTGAAGGCTACGTGCTCCGAATTTGGCATTTCCTGTCGCCCTGCATTCACTGGTGCGGACAAGGAAGACTGGGGTGAAGCATTACCACAAGGTTCTGCACGGATGAGAACCCCAATCGAGATGAGCAACTTCGCAAGACCCAACAAGTCCAACTATTGGTACAATCTTCACCCGGGTCCCGCATAGTCTCGAATCATCTCTTGCTTCTAGCCCGCTAGAGCTGCGGTGTTGTGGCTTATAGTCCAGCATGCCCAGGAACTTAGAGGAACGATACATTGCAGGCTGCTTCGTAGACCTTTGATAAACTGCCCAGTCCTGCTATGCGCACACCATTTTTGCAGGCTTAAGACGACACACTAATTCTTCAAGCAAGTTCAGGGTCCATCGTGCAAAATGTCGGGCTTAGCTGCCATGCCAGAAACCACAACCCTTACACCACTACCTTTGGGGTCATGCCAGGGGCAAGACTAAAAATAAAGCACGACTGAGCGGGATCTTGCTGCCACGAGGCCGTGCTGCCCAGGATGCAGATGCGCGGACCTGGACGCAGACGGGAGCCCGTCCTTGCATCCCAAACTTAGACCCTAAACATCTCAAAACCCTAAATCCCTAAATCTCTATAGACCCTACCTAAACCCCTTCATCCTGCAGGCCTGCCGGGAGCTGCTCCCCGACTGACTTAGCCAAGACTTGCAACTCCGCCTGCAGAATTTACGGGACTGAAACGGGTTCTGTAGCTGCTCGTGCTGCAAGCATGGGTTGGCAAGGCTGGCATACAAAGACGTAGCCTGGAGGTGGCTCTACTTTGCCATCGGTGGGCTTACTTGGAAATACTGAAGAACCCAGGGACCCCAAGCAAACAGTCCACGGCGAAGTGACAGCCTCGTGTGAGTAATAATTTCAAGCGTGGGGTTCTTATGATCACGGCTTCTCTGGGCATGTCTTGGGTCCAAGATGGTGGCATTTTGAGGCTTTCAGGTCAGATCTGTGGGTGCAGTGGATGATGTTCCGCAGGGTTCGGATTTGCCGAAATCGGAAGCTTGGGGTGCTTCAAAGTGCGGGAAGGCAGCTGTAGACAGAAGCGCGCTCCACGCATGCTAGCTAAACCGACTGTCCTGAATCCTGATGCCCTAAATCTAAGGATAGAGGATGAAACCTCTTACGCAGTCGGAAACTTTGGAACAAGAATTCTCAACAATCAATTTCCCCCCTCGTAGGCCTAATCAAACCCGAATTACCACCCCCCTCATCCAAAGAAACGTAGCAATGCTGACCTCCTCGCACTCTCTGGTGCGTGGGCGGCGAAACTTGCTCGTCGGCTTCTCGCCCTGTGTGTTGGCCTCTAAGATATGTCTCTTCAAGAGCTCTTTGGGCTTCGGAGTCAAGAGGAGCGGGGGTTGATCCAGCTTGAACTTGAAGGGGCTTGAAATTTTTGGCTTGAGTTTCAATGGATTTTGAGGGGTGGGGCAGAATGCCGGCATCCAGCAACAAAGTCTTGTGCAAATCAAGGGGTTTTCGGGCGGCACCAAACGAATTGCAACTTGTCTGTTGACAGTACATGTAGCTGCAGTACTTCGCGTGGTTCAGAGGTCCGTTGTGTTTGAGCTCTTGGGAGGAAGGCAGTACATGCATACCCAGCCAATGTCAAAAGCGATCCTTCAAGATCCAGGGCATTTGCTTTCTCACCTTCTTTGTCGTTCGCTTTGCGAGTGGCCGCAAAGCGTTGGGCTGCAAACTTGTGCGTTTCGGGCCAGTCGCATTTCATCTGCGGTCACCAGCTTCGAGTGCTCGAACTCAGGACCGTCTGTGAACACAAGCAGAAGGGTAAGGGCGCACGGTCAAAACCCTGGCACTCCAAGACTCCCAGAAAGATGTACATGAGCTCCTCAACAATCCGCCCTTCAATGCCCTGAAGATCTTGCAAAAGCACGATGTGCCATGCAGTCACTGCCTGCTTCTCATCGCGATCGCTCCTGGCATGTGCTGCTGGAAATTGCGTGGACCTTATCGAGCTGTGTCATACGGTGCACGCACAGAGGAATTCGTCCGGTGGTTGCGTAAGGCTATGCGGTAGGTGCGATTGTGCCGAAGTCTGAACCCTTTACGCAAAAGGTTGGTCCGAGCTTCTCGGACAACCCCAGTTATGCCATCGGTTTTGGCAAATCGAATGCCGGAAACGAAGCAGAAAACAAGACCAGAAATTGAACATATTACAAGATTGCTCATGAATTCCTTCAGCTGCTAGCTGTTCTGGAGTGCTGCTGTGCACAGGCCCCCTTTCGCCTGTTCATCTTCAGCTTCCAAGCCGCTTCACTCTCAGTTTTCGTAAGAAGAGGCCCCCAGCTTGTTGTTTGTGTTGCGGCTGTTTTTCGGATCGAACCCCTTCACTACATGGCCGGGTCCAAATGTCCATTCTGTGCTCCTGTACGAGAGCTCATCAAGCTGGCCGGCTGACGCGGACTTGTGAAGCCGAACGCTTGGGGTGTGCTGTCGGGGCTGTAGGTCAAGGCCTTTCGGGTTTCGAGAAGTCAGCAAACAAAGGCTCTTGCTGGGCCTTCTCCGAAGTCTCTGCCCTGCATGAGACCCTGTGAAGGAATCGACCCCCAGCCCGTCCTCAACCCGACGCGCCCCAGAAGTGTAGAGGGCTGAGCAGCAGGAGGCTTTGGAACGGGCAGGCATAGTCAAGACTTTGGTGCGCTGTTCGTCGTGGCCTCCATCATCGGTTTCTGGGCCAGATCTCTGTTTCATGATGTGCGGTGGATCCCCTGCTTCTGTGGAGGCTGTTGTGCCCGAGCTACAGGTGCAATAGAACCTTCGTGTTACTGTTTTCGAACCCAGGCACATGACAAGTGTAGAACCAGTTCGATGTCAGAAGTGTTCATTCAGTTCACGGCAGGGGCAACAGCCACAACAATCAACACACCACCACCACCACCGCCACCACCACCGCCGCCACCACCACCGCCACCGTAATCGCAAATCCCAAAGCTTGAACACAAGTCCTGGCAATCTGATTTCCGTGAAGCTCAACCCTTCTCAATGCAAACCCGCGACACGAAGCTAACCAAACCGAATTCTCGGGGCCATGGAGAACACGAAGTTAAAGAAGCACGAAGCGCCTGGTAACCATTGAAGGCTTGCACTGGGTAGCAAAGCAAATACCTCACTTCCCTGGGCCCAAACTACCCAGGCCCTGAATACTAAACCAAACACAAAGTCTAAAGCCCAAACCTTTGACGCCACCCCCTCCTCCCTCGAGGCTCCCACATCACGCGGCGCACTTTGGCTCGAAGCCTTACAGAATCTCACCCATTTCAACTGTTCACGTCTGTGTCACTGCAACTGAGCTGTTCATATCGTATTGACGACATGGGAGTTTCACACAAAGGGGACTAAACCCTTTTCAAGCAAAGAAGGAGCCCCTACTTTGAAGACCATGCCGCACCTAGTGCCGGCACCAAACCCACCCGAGATCCACATTCTCAACATTGATCCTGAAGTCCTAGCTGGCCGCCCACAGGGATTCCTGTGTAGGTGCCAACCCCGTCCTAGTGGAAGTGCAGCCATGCATTTTATAAACTTGGGGGCAGACCTTCGCCTGATGGCAGCCCATGGGGCCAACTCTTCAGCACAGTTGGGCAGGTCACGGCACCTGAGCTGTGTCTTTGGTAAAAGACAAGTCTTTAATTGGGATGCGCTAATGTACGGTTTTGGGTCTTATGAGGCTTGGGATTGGCGATTTGCACGGCTTTTTCGAGGGTTGAACAGCTGCTGGTTCGGTCCTAAGGTTGGAACATAGCCCGGGGCTGAAGCTCTTCGGGTATTCGGGGATTTCACCAACCAAGCAATACAACTCTCATAAGGATCCACATTTCTCATGTAGGGTCTGTGCTGGGTCCTGTAGTTTTCTGAAACTCCCTGTTTGAACCCAAATTTACGCCGTAGTATTTCCCGCACTTCCCAATTCGTCCTGAGTGTGCAAGGCCACGTCTTCCAATCTGCATGTACTCCCCATTAAAGTCTTTGTTGGAGTCTTTCCTACAGGGAGGCTCCAAATCAGGCCTACCAATCCAGCGAATCTATGCCCCTGCGCTTCCAAGCCTGCAGCCCTTTGGACCAAGAATGCTCACGAGAGCATTGTGTAATACCGTAACCCTTCCGATAGTCTGTGTAATCTCGACATTCGGCTCACATGCAAGATAACAAACGGTAGCAAAACACCGAGGCAAACACTTTGTCAGCCATGCGCCGCATAAGGAACTGATAACTCTCGGCTATTCGAGCCCGCAAGGTGGTTATGTGTCCGCTTGGTTCATGAAGCAGAACTTGTTTGGACGGACTGCGGGAACCGCATCCCTTTATTCTCCTACATGCCTCCCTGAAGAGAATTAGGTTTAATTGGCTAGCAAGCATTGAGCGCCCCTGCGCCAAGCCTCGCTAAAGCGCAACGATGAAAGCAACCATGCCGACAACATCAGACAACTAGTTCGTGAAAACATGCTCTCCTTTGCGAGCTATACACCACAAATCCTGAACTGCAGTGCCAACGGGTTCTAAAGTGAAGCAATAGAGCATCGCATTCAAGAGCAACAAACAAGATGCAAACCTTCCGGTTTACAGTCTTAAAAATCTTTCAAGGGGTTGGTGGTGTTCGATGGTCCGAGCTTTGATCAGTTGGTGGGTGTCTTAGCAGTAGCGGCACCGTGTTGATGAATCCTTGCAGTAGGATGCTAGTATTCAAACCTTTGCGTCCCTCTTCCACAACTACAGAACCAGCTCATTGTTCTTGCATTATGTGAAACGGCTACCGCAACGCAGTGTACAGCTAGAAAGGCCTCCGTCTTCCATGCGCACATTGCATTTTCGAGCATGCACCCTCCAAGAATCACACAGAGTTCAAAATGGATCTGCTCCCCCTGCACCGTTGGGCTCACGGTGGAGCACGAGCGGCGCACACACACACAGGAAGTCACCACTAGGTCTTAACCAGTGGCACAGGGAGCGACTGGTCTCGTCAATGCTTGCATCACCTCTCCCATTGCTTGGAAGATAACCCCTCATAATGACTGTCAAGATATTAGTGACGAGAAAATTCGAAAGTGGTAACTCTGGAAAATCAAGACTATCCTTCTTGTGCATGTTGACGTCTCTTCGTTTTCATAGATTCAATAAATGGCATGTTATCCAAAGGCTTCACCCCTTTGGGGAAGTTGCGAGACACTTTTAGCACATCCGGATCTGTCTTGAAGACATTGGCCGCCGACTGCTTTGCTCGCTTCTCATTCGGCGTCACCTGTGGGGCGGGCAGACTGCAACTGTGCACCACCGGGATACGGCCATAACTGTTTCCCTGTGTTGTCGGAGAAATTGTGCCGTTCCATGTTGCCACATACAAGTACAGAGTTGAGTGTACGTTCCACGCGAACGGATTTCAAGATTGCTTCCATCCAATGCAACATCAATCAATTTAGACCTTTCGGGTTTGCAGACACTGGTACCGCAACATACCAGACCCGTATATGAAGGGTCCTTGCCAGGACTCTCATCCCTCGCAGGTATGTTTGAAACTAAACCATTCACATGTCATACCGAAGATATCTCACAGAGCTGAAGGTCGAGAATTTAGCATCGCATCGTGACATCGTGGACCCTGCGATCTGCACGCAGAGTTTGCACAACGGGCAGGCAAGTCAACTTGATGGGAGGTGCTGTCATGGCTGTCATGCCTCAGAGCCCAGAGCTGCTGTCAAAGCAATGGGATAAACGGATAAACATGTGCATGTTTGTTGCCGACCACTGCTGCCCAAATGCACCAGCTGAACCGAAGGCTTGCAAAAAGAAGTTGCAACAAACACTGCGTGCTGTGCGCATGCCGGCAGCCCTACAATCCAGAAGCCGCACCTTCACCCGAGCTCGGGTCGCGCATGTGACTTAAACCCTCAACCTTACCTGCATCCCTCTTTCTTCAGCTGCCCCAAATGGCACGAGTGCTCCTGTGGTGAAACTCTTGTCCGTCAGCCTTGACTTCGAGGCTTCCGGGCTCTCTCTGGATATTCAAACCACGTCGTCGAGGAGGAAGACTGCTTCCTTTCTGCTTCGTGCATGTGATGCCTACATGTGAGGGAGTTTTGCAATGCTTTCGGGCTTCAGCTTGAGATGTTGCTGACAGGCCTCGGAGGCTCGGGGCTTGGGGATCTCGGCCGCCCGGTTCAAGCCCAAGCAGGCTATACAGTTGAAGGGCTTCAGCAGGCCAGCACTCCCAGTGAAGTCATGCAAGTCGAAGATACGTATCCGGAAGCCTTGCAATCCTTGCCGTGCCCTGTTCTGTTTCTATCTGTTCCTTCTGTTGATCGCAGCCTATCCCACCCGAAGACTGTTGCATCATGTGCAGGGCAGAATGTAACTTGAACCATTCAAACCTCTGTGGACTAGGCCTCCTCGGGGGTGAGCTCTCGTCTCTGCGAGAGGACCTGGGTCGCCACGTGGAGATGGCGCTGAGACAGCGAGAATGAAGTTGCTTGCTTACCACCCGAATTGTCTCTTGGTCTGGACTCTCAATTACAGCACCTTTGCACCAGCTTCCCTGCGTTGGAGCGGCCCGAAACTTGTTGTTGTTGCATGCATGCATTGTTGCTTACTAAAGTGCGATGACACAGACTGCAGTCACAGCAGCTTGAGTTCTGAAGAGGAATCACCTGCGCGTCTTCTTGTTAATTCCCAGATATCTTCCGACTGCAATCGAATCCAAACAGTGCAAACCCTATGCAGCCTGTGGGAACAGCTTCACACGATTGAAACCCCAACACTCGACCCTGACCGGTGTCGCGTTGACACGAAGAAAGTAGGCTCAGTGGCCTAGTAGCACAGCAAAGGCGGGCCCGTGCACCATCAGATAAACACTTCAGCTTGAAAAGGCAAAGGACTTACAGGCCGAAACAGCTTGAACATGCGCCCTTGAACAAGGCAGGATGTGCGGAACGTGCTTTGCAAGGCTTCCCTACAGTTGCCAGACAAAATCAGCGCCCCAACCGAAGTCCTCAAATTCTAAACTCTGCTCCACGAGGTTTAAGCCATGGCACACAGCAGGCGAACACTCCATATGCAAAAGTGATCGCTAGAATCTCGGCTGCGTCCAGAGGTCCGGGAGATTTAAAAAAAGAGCTCTCGTTTCTTACCCATACTTGGCTAAGGGCCGCCAGCAACCCGAATCTGGACCCTAGATAGTAGGATCCTGAGCATAGGGACCCCCTCCAGGGCTCAACGCTAAGGTTGGCTACATCTGAGTCGAGAGGGTTTCTTCTGTGATTCGAGCGTGTCTCGAGTCTTGCAACGCAGGCAACACAAAAACGTGCAGGAGCCGAGAGGGTTTGGGGCTCAGGGCTTTCGGGTGTACGGTTTTGGGCCGGTTCCGACTCCGTGTGGAATCACGCTCTAAGCTCGGCATTGGTGCTGGACTTCTGCACTTGCCGATTTGTGGAGAAAGTCTTCTTCTGTGACGGTGCTGCAATGATCTTGAAAATATAAGGCTTTAAGGGCTCCAAGACGCCGTGGCATTCAGATCAAGAAAGCCTAAGCCCTAACACCACCGGATGCCGAAACCCTGAACCTCGACATCCTCGTAAACCTCAAAAACCCCTGACAGACATGCTGCGAAACGTATCAAGACTGCAAGCTGAACCCCACAAGATCTGGCAACCCAACCCAATGGCGCCGAAGCGATCTGCTCGCAAAAACTGCATGTGAAGAACGCACCGAAGCCGCTGTGCAGCTATGCAGATCTGACAGATTTTGGAGGGCTCCGGGCATCCGCATTGGTTCTGGATTTTTTTGTAAAGTTGCGAAGAGAGCTTACAAAGACTCCGCGGGTTCTCCGTGGTGGTCCTCATCGTCTCGCCACTTGGATTTTGATTGCAAGACACTGTAAACTGGGATTCCGATAGCAGCATAGCTCAATGCGCTGAACCCCGTGCCTTAATTGCGCCGTGAACCACCCAGCTCAACCGTTCGACGAAACTAATTTAGGCTGCCTCCTGCTGAAGAACTTGATCGCAATGCAGTGTTCTTGGAAACCCTAATTTACAATCCCTCTGGTAACACAAACAAGCGCACTTTGGCTCTACTCTGCTCTCCGAGATGCAATCTCCGCGCTGTGAGGTGCCCGATACCAAACAAAGGGCTCGGACTCCTGCCAAGTGAACAGGCCGTGTCATTGGGGTTTCTGAAAATACTGGGTACCTTGTGTAATTTTGGGACTTCTAGTCTGTATGAGGGTAGGGCCCCGTACTTTCTGAAACTACCATGTCGGCTCGCATCCACAGGTGCTCGAGAACGGGTCCTAAGACAGAACGAAGCTTGGAAGATCCCTGACCTTATGCTGCTTCCAAATCCCTCGGTTCGGTCCGCTTTGAAGGGGGTGGGGACCTGAATTGGGCTCCAGAACTACAAGCAGTCAAAGCTCTTCATTTCCTCAAGTCGCTTGGAATGATGTTTCATTTCTTTAGCTGGGGTGTCGAGACCGCTGCATGATATGCAAGTAACTCAAGCCCGAAGCCCTTCAATCCACTGGCGATACCCGGACAGTCTACTGCGTCATACGATGCCATGAGACAAGCCACAGCTCTTCGATGATCCACGCCGCCACCGGCGGAAAGGGACAAAGGCCCGATCCGACATGTGTGACGAACAAGCTCACTATGCTTCAACGCTGCTGAGCAACATGCCTGCCCCTTGTTGATCAGGTCTTTGAAAAACCTCGAAACAACACAACACAATCATTCATCCCTTCATCGACTAGGTAACGGCTTCCAAAAGCATGCCGAGCCCACAGACTGGAAATATTAGAGCCAACAGTAACCTGGAGCCCGCAAAGCCCTACACCTACACCCTAATCCCCAAGCTTCCGAAACCTGGAGCCTCTGTGGCCCTTCGGAAGCCTTCAACAAAAACCACAGCGCAGTCAATCCTTAGGCTTTAGGCTGTCCTGCTCTGGTCTCTGGTACTTGGCTACAAGCCTTTCCTGACGATTGCTTTCCTGAGTTCCGGTGAAGGCTTCCAGATCGATTCTAGCGGTATCAGGTTTAATATAGGGCATTTAGGGGCCTTAATACTTAGACTTAGAGTGAGGGGATATTTCCATCAATCCTACATTCCTACACTGGGCTTTTAAGCAACCAGGGAGAAAAAGTATAAACTTTTATTTCATAAGGGTTCCTTTCATAAAAAAAGTATTAAAGTATGGTACTCCAAAGCCCAGTACATTATGCGGTTTGGGGTTCAGACATGTTCAGATTGTAGGGGTATGCACGGATTCACGGTCCAAGCCGAAGACTTGAGGTTCAGGCTTGGGGGGTTGCAGGGGCGCGAGATGCTCATCACCTAGCGAGTTCAAAGAGCTCTGCTCCATGCACTGACCTCTCAGCTTAGTCGGCTCCAACCTCTTTTCAGAAGATCATTCCCGGTCCCACACCCAGTGGAATCCAAAACCCGAAGACTGATAACGCCCTGCTCCTTGCATGGAGGACGCCTTGGGAGCCGGCACAGCAACTGGAAAGGTCTGAGCCACTCCTGTAATCGCCAATTCCTCGGCATCCTCCTCTTCTTCTTCCTCTCGCTCCCTCTCCTCCTCTTCCGCGTCTTTCTCATCCTGCTCTTCTTCCTCCTCTACTCTCTGCTTGACCCTTTCCTCCGCCTTCTTCTCCTCTTTGTCTTCCTCATCATCCTCGTCTTCTTCATACCGTACCTCCTCCTCCCGCTTCTCTTTTTCTTCCTTTACCTCGTCCGCCTTTGCTGGCAGCTGAGGAAGCGTTGCTGCTGTTGTGGTGGCAGGGTGGGTGCTGGGAGGTGGGGTGGCTGGGAATGTAATGGGTGCAGGAGAAGATGGAGGCTGCACTTCTGGCAAATCCTCTGGTTCTGGTGTGGGAGTCGTGGCCTCAGCAGCCTTTGCCTTCGTTCGGCTTGACTCTTTGCTCGGAGCCTGTGTAGCTGTGGGAACCGTAGTAGTCGGGGCCACCGTGCTTGGGACTTCCGTCGAAAGAGCTCGACTTGTGGAGGAAGGCGTGCGAGCCGGAGCTATTAGCCGTGCTGTTGTGGCTGCGGCAGAATTGCCCAACTGCTCGGAGTCCTTCAGCAGTGCCTGCAGTCAAAGTCAGAGTCTACTGACAGTCCTTGTACCGGTGTCTTTGCTTCAGCTCGCCGATATCTCAGTCATGATGCCGTGTAGGTAGACATTGCAGAGCGTAAGACACATGCCTTGGGCCCTGAGTTATTGCAAAACTGCAGGACTTGTGGTCTCTGCCCGTTGTAGACATAGAACTTGATTCGTCTCCAGCAAGTCAGATGTACGTTTCGGAAACACGAGCCACAACCTCTCATTCTGGAATGGAGTTTTGCCATCCTTGTCTCAGGACGAGACGAGGTCGTAACCACACTAAAAACACGATTCGGTAACCACAACAGCGTATTTCGGTAAACATGACGGTGAACTCAGCAACAGCAGCAGCAGCAGTCAGTAGTACTGGTCGTAGCAGCAGGAGTAGTAGTGGTCGCAGCAGCAGCAGCAGCAGGAGAAGGACGAGGTCAGGACGCTTGCCAGGCAGCTGCCTTGATCGACGCATTCCCGTATTGTGTCATAGACTGGGCCCTGGCCACATACTAATTGTTACAATTATCCTGACTTGCTGCTGTTAGTATTAATACTACTACTAACAATTATTGCTTCACACTGTAATGATTACCCACAGTATTATTGTTGTGATGATGACTATTGTTGTTGTAGGTATTATTTGGAGTCCGAAACTTCACGGTGAAGCTTCAATGCAAAAGGATGCCGCCCAAAGTCAGCCTGCTCCGTGGTGGTCTCCTTGTTCCTGATGCTAGCCTTGTTCAGGGTAGAGCGCAGCTCGGTCCCCAAAAACCCCACAACTCAAGACGTCTGAACAAACTCTAATGCCTAAAACCGAGGTTAGCCCCGATCACCGAGATGCAAATCAGCCCAGAGAAGCTTCTAGAATTCGGGACCTCGGATGAGCCCTGTCCTGAAGTCCCGAAGCCGAAACCACCAAAAAGATAACCGCGGCTCTGCAACTTCCAGCTCTTCTGGCAGTTCGTGCAGGAGTTCCTCTGCAGCAGGTGCAATACTACAAGACCTTAAGAGTAGGATTTCGACAGTAACGAAGCTTGTTGGTTGACTGCATGTGGGATGTGGAGATCGGTGACGGTAACCAGAGCTGCTCCCGCGGTGCCAGCAAGCAAAGTGAGGTCGAGTGTTGGATCCACCATGGCGATGGGGCTCTCAGGCTTAGGGCTTAGGGTTCCTCACCCGAGTCCGCTCTGCTGGAATCACCGCGCCATAGCGTCCAAGATCCCACAAGCAATAGGTGAAGCTTGCAGCCGAAGCCCAATCCGTATCCTGAACTGCGGCATGTGGTGTTAACGGCACTAGCTCGTGTTTCTGTTGCTATAGACGCATTATTTCTTGCGATAGCTCGTGCATGCGCCAGAATGTATAGTGAAGGCAGCAGTTGAGCAGTAGCATCGGCAACAGCAACGTGGCAGTGATGGTAGTGGTGCCAGCGAGTTGACTAGTAAACACAGCAAGACGAAGCAGTGGCAGCCTTCGTGGTAGTGGCGGTCGCAGTAATGGTATTGTGGGTGCTTGTGTTGGTGCGCTGCTGATGGTGGTGGTGGTGGCAGCGCAACAGCAGCAGCGCTGCTGAGCAGAAGTCTCCGTCGTCTTCGTCGTCGTGGTCGTATTGGCAGCAATGACAGTTGTAGAGGCACTGGCGAACAAGCGTAGTGCTGCTGCTTGTACCCAGGTCAGTGATTCTGCAGAACGTATTCCTGTTCTGCCGCTCGTGCGATTTCTAGAATTCCTGAGAACAACTGCCGAAAAGCCCCAGTCGGTGCGACCGAAATGGCCCCAACCCCTCAAAAGAGAAGCGCCTGGCAAGTTCGCTCTGTACCTGCAGGAAAACATATCTGTGCAGAGATTTCGTAGAGATTTCAATTTTGAGATCGTCCCCGTGTCAGCCCTTACGATTACGGCTTTGGCGGTCTGTCGGGTCGAATAAACCGGAAAATCAAAAAGTTGGATCGACTCTGTGGCTCTGGACTACAAAATCTCCTGACACTTCGGGCTGTGAAGTCTTTGGGCACGGTCTCTTTCGAAATATTGTTAGGACGGGGTTGATGAGCCTAAGCCTGTAGCATGGCCTGTGTATTGGCTTGCAGATCCTTCTCCAGCATAATACGACATCGCAAACAACAGCAACCAGGATCCTCCTCCCCAACACCCTGCACGCTGCTCCGTCGCAGGATCTTAAAGCAGCAAGCCTTGGGTGTTGGTACTGCGCCCCTCTAACTGACATCAGGACCTCAAGATTTCGCTGAAGCAAACTCTCAACCTGCAAGCCTGCAAGCCTCAATCTTCAAACCTTGACCCGAAAATTTAAAACCGGAAATCTTAAAATCACCTGCTGAAGGAAGGTCTCCGCTGGGCTTCGTGCTCTCCGAATTCCAAGGCCGATCGCCCAGGGATCGCCGAACGGCGTCGCAGTCCTTTGGGCCTCACGAGAATTGAAACTTGTCCCGTGCTTTCTTCATAGAAAAGTCTTACGTAGGCAGTTGAAGGGCCAAGGGTGTAAGGCACCACCGAGGATTTCGGACTTTCGGTTAGGGCTTGCTGCGCACGGAAACTATGGTACGCATGCTCTGGAAAGTGCTTGCGGAAGAACATGCTGCTTTCTCAGTTTGATGAATTTCGCAAAGCATCCAGAATAAATACTAAATACTACTACTTAGGGAAGGAAAAATGCTGCTGCTGGCGCAGGTTTGTTTCATGCTGTTCACTCTAGCTGTCGAGTTGCACAACACACCAGCTACGCACCACCATCTACTTGCCACGTACACGCTCAGAAGCCGCTGGCATGGGCAGTGGTTTCTGCCGTAAGTTCAGCGCAGCTTTACAGTGCTAGCATACGTTCACAATGACCTGGCTTTCGTACTCACGTTTTACAAAGAAGCCTATCGATCCCCACAGCGAGAAGCACTTTCATTCCCAGTTGTACCGTCGCTACATGCTTCCACCATGGATCCAGGCGACGAATATTCCTAGACTTTCGCGAAGTGGGAATTTGTCCGGCTGATCTTCGAGGTGGACACTGTTGTGCTCCTACTATTTTGCTGCTTCGAGTTCGAGGCCCATAGGAGATCCCCTTCAGGTCTGCGCGATGTTGGACGAGATGCAATTAACATCTTGGGCTTCCGTCTGCATCTTTCAGCCCTTGATTGAAGATCCCTCTTTGCTCTGGGAATTATTCGGTTCATTGCTCACTCACTCAAGGTTGAATCTTCGCGGACATCCCACACTTGGTGCCAGCCGCGATGCCAAAGTGAGATCGGCAGTGCAATGCAAATGTGATGTCGTCGCCGCTCTCTGCAGCCTGGAACACAGAATTCCCTAGCATCTCCAGTGCACCTCATGGTCTCATTCGAGTTGCACTGGGCCTGGAAAAGACCTTCAGACGCAGACAGAGTGACAGACACGAAGCAAATAAGTAAGACGGAAAACGAAAGCGAGGAAAGAGAACACGACGATGACTCGTGACTTGAACAGCGAACAAGTGGGAATTTGCATGCAGTAATGCAGTAATGCTGTCCCTTAGCATAAGTCTGAAAGGTTCAGGCTGGCAGACATTGAAATTGAAAGCTACACTCCGATGACATTCCCATTGCGTGCACAGTCAGCTACAAGCATTAGGTCTGGTGGTTGGGCCCTGCATGCAATGGTTAGGCCGGCTAGGCTTCGCTGCGGGAAGCAGGATTCAAGACCCCGGTTCGGCAGTTCCCGTTGCAGCACTCCCTTAGCATCTTGCGGCGTCTGGAGTCTGGAAATAATGTCGGCCTTCAGCAAAGCCGCGCAGCCAGAGGTTGCCTCCCCTGGTGACAGATCGTAGTGCTGAGGATAAAAGGTGGAGAGCATGAGAGGGTGTAGCGCCTGTCTCGACATGACGACCTTCAAGTTTGCCCTGACCCCGAGCCACTCTACTGAATCTGCTGCAACAGTACATTTCTCTGTTACGTCTGAGATCGAAGCTTTGTTTTAAAGCCGGGCTTGCGAGGCAATTATAGCGCCAGGCTCCAGAGCCTTGGACCCCGGTTCGGGTAGGGTCCGTGTCGGGCTGCTCGATGTGGTCTCCTTTATGTAAACCCGCCAGAGCCCTACCCAAGCCGCGCTTGTACACTTGAAGCTCCGTCTTGGGACCCCTCTTGCTGCTCGGGAGGCTAAAAAACTGATATATATATATATATATATATATATATACACAGACATATTTAATTACTCGCTCATATCATTCCGATGTAGAGAGAGCAGCATGAAGAAGTTGAGAGCGGGAGAAGTGGGGAAGGAGGGAGGAAGGGAAAAACGGGTAGGAAGCCCGGAACATCAGGCCATGTTACAGTCGTGGTGGTGGATGTGAAGTCCAGTTTATGCTTCCGAGAATTGGCATTGCTGGCTTCATGATTTTGTTGATTTTGACGAATGTAGGCGATCCTTGTATCCCTGGACCCTTCAGCCTTACATCGCAGCACAACAGGCCTGCGCGGCTGCTCGTTAGTTGTAGCAGCAGAACTACCCAAACGGTCCAAGCCTCCAGCTATCAAGGGCCAGGGGCTCGGGCTCCAGGAGTTTAGGGTTGAGGGCGCATGGCCTAGCTTGCGGTTGCTCTGGCCCCAGGAGTTGGCCGAGAGCGCAAACACGACCTCTTACGGACTTCATCTTTGGCAGCTACTGGCAGAACTGGGCAACATGATCTACTGGTGCCTAAAGCACTACAGGATCGAGTTGAAGGAAAACAACTTCGCCACTAACAGTGGCCTCTGGCTCAACATCCACCAGAAGTTCCGTGAGATAAACTCCTAAATATGCCTGTGACCTACTCATCCACTGAGTCTCACAACCCATTTCCCCGAAGCCTGACAGAGACGTCGCGAAAACAAACAAGTTCACAATACTTGGTCTTGCTCTGAATACTCATCCATATCCAGAAAAGAGTGAATCCGTGATTAGCAAAAACCTGTGTTGAACCCGGCTGAGGACAACATAGAAGAAGAAGTATGAAATTCCTTCTCAGTGCTGGCGGAGTGCCATGGCCGCACGCTTTGGTTCTCTCGGTCACTGGACGGGCCGCGTTTGAGCTCGTTCGCGCTGTCGGGATTGCAAGGCAGGTGCAGCAGTTTTCTCCATGCTTTAAACATGTACCACGCCCTAGAGCTGCAGCCGCTCATAGTGCATGCCTGCAGACCCGAACATCAGCAATGAACGATGACAATGAACTGAACCCAAGAGCCCAGTACAACCGGCCTGCATGATTGGACGGTCGTCGTCATCATCATCATCATCAGCACCATCACAGCCATCAGTACCAGCAGCAATAAGGTGGACATCCCATCTGACAGCATCGTCAGCACTTTTCTCTGAGAATGCTACTACCAGTAGTTCGTCGCACCGTCTGTATCAACACAGTCCAAGAAACCAGTGGCATAAGTAGGGCTCAGCATCGTAAGTGTAAGGGTCATGAACATGATGTCACTCAAGAACAACAGAAAGGCGTTCGTTCATCTAGGAAATACCACCGATGGGAGCAGCAACAAGAACGACGATGCTACCGGCTACCATCACGTACGTATGTCCTACTCCTCGTCTGGCTTGCAACTTGTACTCGTACTGGTGCTAGCAAACGTAAATCTACTATTAGCAGCCGCAGCAGTAGTAGTAGTCGCCGTCGTCGTAGTCGTACTAGACGAAGAATTAGCGGTAAATGACTTGGTGAACGCCTGCCACTTGTTTTGGATTTCATTGACCCATGCTCTTTTCGGAGTGCAACTGTATAGATGATCGTAGACCCTCATTGCTTTGACTGCGATCCAGTGCTTTCCCCACGAACCGGTCGTCGCAAGGCACCCAGCTCTCCGCGGAAACAGCAATCCACATCATCATTTCGGCCGAGCCATGATCTCAGCTTCTTGTGCCCGCCAGCACATCATTGCTGCTGCGATCGTGCAGGAGCTTTTGCGACAAATCGCCCCAGAGGACCAATTGTTGCGAGCGCCCACCTTCGCCTCAATGCTGGGAAAGAATCTCTCACTGTCGGCCCAAGTGACAACCTCGCTTCTGTCAGCATCTGCCCGGCTGCCCTCTACATGGGCTACCAGGCGCCTTCTTCAAGCAAAGGCGTCCAGCAGGTCAGCCAGCTTCCATCAGACATCTCCTAGATGCTCTCCGGTGGCACAACTCCATCTCGAGCGGCTGAACGGCGGTCGCGCCATTGGAAAGCATGGTGAGAATCAGCTCCTCAAATCGATTGCCTGGGATTTGGGCTGGGCGAGGAACAAAGGTCATTCTTTCCAAAGTCGCCCGTGAATTGGTTGCAGGAGCACTGAAATACAACCCAAACGAAGCGACAAGAGTGTGGTGGTGGGTGAGCCGGATCAGGGGATAAGGGGTTCGGATCATTAAGCCCGTTCGCATTCTTTCATGCCTCATCCCGGTATTGCGGAGCAAAACGGTTGTGCCCGACACTAGGCCAAACCAGAGATCCGGATACTATGGAAGCACCGAAGGCCGCAGAACGGAATGCAAACTTCAAGACCTTGAGCCTCACCGCTCGACAACAGCTGAATACAGCAACCAGCAAATCAACGAGCAGACTGTAAATCACGAGCGTGAGTCCTCAATGCTAATCTGCTAAGCCCAAAGCGCCACAACTCCAAACCACTGAGACGAAGCCCTACAGCAAAAACCGTTTGCCAAAACCCAAAGCCCGAGCTCGAAACCCAAAGGGCCCTGAATAATCACCAAACTAGTATTATTTTGAGGTTCCCCATTTTCACTATGATATGCACACACAGCTGGGACGCATTGGCTCGCTATAATATAAAATACCCCAATAAGGCCCCAAAGCCTAAGCCTGAGCCCGGGGTGCAGATCCATGTCGTCCACTAGCTCCAGTCGCCAGGCGTCGAAGCGAAGTTCCTGCCAGGAGGGGCAAGCAAAAACGGCCTATTAATATCATATACCGTGCTCTACGCATATGAGAATATAGCAGAATAGAATAGAATAGACTATGATGGAATACAGCGGTTTATTGATGATAGTGATTGGAACATGAAGGATAATATATTCCGAGCACGCATCATAGTGACAACAATCGTTGTAATCATGGCAGCTGGACTGAAATCTTGATCTAGTCATATAGGACACTGTTACGATAACTTGCTACGCATATCATGCGCAGTACAAAAACTCATGCCAGCATTGACCCCAAACACTGACAGAGCACAGAGTACTCCGCTGCCCCAAGGTTGCTGTGGTTTTGACAGGAACGCAAGAAGAATCCCAGAAACTTCAACGGCTTCGGGTCCTATCGCAGGACTCAAGCTGCAGGCGAGACCCCTCACACTCACCCCCCCTTTGCTCCGGGGCATCCTCCAGCTCTTGCACGAAAAATCAATAGGTAAGAGATTCAAAGACGAGCGAGTGATGCCTTCCTAAGCTAAAACTTTCAGCCAAAAACTACTCTGACTATATAAGGCCTAAACATCGTAGAACTCTGCGGAGATCGTTGAGCTCAGAGGCTGTCTACTGCTTTTCAACGTCCAACAACACTCTGGACTCTACTTCTCGGTGAGCCTCGCCGCAATCTGCGCAAATTACATGCGGTCCGTGCCGCGTCTCGTTGGCATGCCGGCACCTGCTAGGTTCAGCTATAAAACTGATAAGCAAGACACTGTATGTCATCTTGAAACAGATCAAAAAGCAGAACAAGCATGCCGTGGGACTTCTCATGTATTTGTCGTTGCATGTCCTGGGCGCTGCGATTTTCCGGAACCCTATTTCTTGAACCCTCAAACCTAAAGCCCTAGAGCTCTACGGTTGAAGCCCTAAGCCCTCAACCCCAAAGCCCCCTAGGCCCTAAGCCCTAAGCCCAAGCCCTCGACCCTACAGCTGCACCCCGAATTTTTTTGCCTCGCCCTGCTGGCCCGGAAGGTTACAGCGCCACCTGGGAGACAGGGAAGCGGTTCTTTTGCGATTGAAGGTTTCGGGTCTAGAGGTTTAGGGTTTGGGGTACGGTTTAAGTTTGGGGTTCAGGGTCATTATCGGGATTAAGGGCTTTTGTGGGGTACCATACAAGTTTAAAGAGTGGGTTCTCCAACGGATTTAATCTCGGGCTTGGGCTCAAGAAACCTGTCTTCGTGTTCCCAAACTCGAAGTCCCCGAACCCGCGCCTGCTACATCTGCAGTGGGTGCTGCTGCCTGCTTTGGCTTTGCAAGTCCCAGGGGCCGGGAGGCAGGACCTCGGTTGCAGGGAATTTTGGGGATACATTCCCATGCTGCCTCTTGTTGCTAGGTTTGCTCTGAAGTCTGTTGAGGCTGGATCGCACGGCACATTTCCAGAGCCCCCAGTGCAAGACCAGCAAGTGCAGCCAGATTCCTGCACGAGTGAAAAACATAAGTAACTCAGGCTGCTTTCTTCAACGCTCTTGAGGCTAGTGGTAGGCCCTGGGCTTCATCAGCACTTCGGAATTCTGTGGTATGGGCTTGTAGAATCCCCTTGTATGTTGCCCGCTTCGGCTGTCTTTGCTATTTCAGCTTCTCCGTTTCGCTCAACTTTGTGAGAATGCTCCAGGACATGTTAACTGCATAGACTACCAACCCTAAACCCTAAACCCATACCGTCTGTGCAGATCAGATTATGCGATGCTCATATACACTGGGCAGGTGCCTTTGGCATCCCGTAGTTGACCTCTTTGATCCTCTTTGTCAGTCTATATCATTTGAAAGAAAGGAACCACGGGAAAAAAGGAGTCTCTCAGCAAAGAAAGATCTTAAGTGTGTACGACTTGAAACAGTACTCTGAGACTTAAAGAGGGTGTGAACACTCTTGAGTCATCCTGTTCATCATTCCAGGGCAAGCAGAAAGCTTTGTTTGGGTAACACATGTAAAGCTCAACTCTAGGGTCTCAAATTTCCGAAGTTTAACCCCCAAACCCTAAACTCTAGGGCGGCTAGGGTCTCAAATTTCCGAAGTTTAACGAACAAACATGTGGCCCGGGGCATGGTGAAGGCCTATATCTTGGTGCCTCCTTTTCTGCGCCAATACAAGGAATCTCGCCAAGAAGTAAGTGCCCATGTAATAGAGTCAAACAAGGTGTGTCCTTAGATTTTGGAAGTAACTGTTCCCATGAAGAGAGCCTGGGGCAGAAATAGCTTATATGCCGAGTTCTTGACCTTGAGGCCGTACTTATAATAGTAGTCATAACCAGGATAACAATAATGATAGTAATAATATTAGCAATGATGAATAACTATACAGTTTCCTTCCGGCGATTTCTCAGGCCATAGCGGATAGGCGCAAATCGACGCCGCCCTGAGCACTGGGGCAACGTCTTCGTGAAAGCTAGGGCAAAACAGGACCCGTCGTTTTGGTGTTTCGGGCCTTTTCGGAACACCTTCTGGAAACCACAGCTCAAGCTTGATTGGCTGGGCTTCTGGACGTCTTGCAGTATAAGGGGTTTTTAAGAGTCGGGTGTTTGGGTCTCGAGATCATGGTTCTACAACTTTTGCGCTGTTGGACAGAAGGGTCAGCTTGGAAACAGGTGCTCCAACTGCGTATCCTCAACCTTTCATGCTTGCACAATACACAATCTTATATATATATATACACATATATGTATATGTATATGTATAAACAGATATATACCGCATCTATATGCTAGGGACACATCGATGTACGCATATATGCATGCTGGCGCGTGTCTGCGTCACAAGAAAGGTACCAGCGTACTGCCAATTGCACATCTGCGGCATCCTTTGCTGTATGGGCTTGCCCCCCATGTTGGATACTTCGGCTGTAAGCAAAACCCAATATCAAGGCTTTACGGGCCGAAGTCACCAGACCAGGTTGTTGGAGGCTTTTCACGATGAACGTATTACGAGCCTCCAAGGAATAAGTGTGCAAGTAGTACCGATTACTCAGGCCCCTATATTATCTTCAGGGTGATGTCCGGCTGAAGACCTGATGTCAAACAAGAACAGCCTTAGGCCTTAGGTCGTCACCCGAATGCCCTTCAGTCTACAGCCTGGCCCGCGCTGTACGCCGCGCATCGCAGCAGAAACGAAAATCCCTGAGCCCCCAAAATCCTGCAGCTTGCGCCTCCGAACGGCCTTCATCTCCAAAGCTTTAGCCCAAAGCCTCAAACCAGAATGGGAAGCCTCAAGCAGAATACGAGGCCCAGGCCCTCGGGATTGGGTGGCCCCTCAAAGGCTATGGGCTATGGGGCTCACGGATTTTGATAATTCAGGGCTTTGGGGTATGGGCTTCAGTTTGTGGTGTGGGATTTACCAGGCTCGGAATCAGGGTTGGGATCGCTGTTCGTTAAGCCATGCTAAACCCCTACAGCACCTAACATGCTCATGACAAACATGCAGGCTACATGTCTCCGATGGCCGAGCAACGGTAAAAGAACCCAAAGGGCTTCTCAGGTTTTCGCTGAGGGGCAGCAGCAAGAAACAACTCGTCCTGAGCCTCGGGAGCAGCCCCGAAAGGACACCGAGATGGAAGCCAAACACCAGAAGAACTGGAGCCACAGTCCGAAGGCACTGAAGACAGCCCTCATGAACACAATTAACACAATCAGAGTATACTATGATGCCAACTTCAAGAACAATAATATGTGCAATTCTATACTGTAACCGTAACCCTGTAGTAAAAATTACATGGTATACCCCTGAAAACTCTCCACTTGCCGCAGGCTTGGAGCCCCAAGCATGTCAACCCCAACACATATCTGAAACCTCTGATAGGGCTGGGAGGGATAGGCTAGTCTATCATGACAACAAAGAGGGGCTACAAGGGCATATCATTATTTCAACCCTCCCTTCTTTCTACGCTCCAAAGAGCCAGGCCTGGACCACTTCGGCTGACAAGGCCAGGTCCAACTTCTGTGCAACAGCGGCTGTTCGACAGTGGGCTTCCTACTGTTTCTGTATGGCTGGTGTGCAGGTTCCGCTGCCTTGTGGAAACGTATGGTACACACATTTCTATATAGACATATGTATATATATATACACACACTTGATCTATCTATATGTATGTGCATATGTGTATATATATATATACATACATACATACATACATATTATACATATACGCACATACACGTATGTTTTGGAGTTGTGCAACATGTTGCCAGATACGGCTTTGGGATGACAGGGCTCCACTGGGATTACACTTGGGAGCAGTGCATATCGGGATGTGGAAGAGGGTCTGCATCTAGATCTGTAACTCAAACCGATACCTGCTTTGACATGCTGCGGGCTAGTAGGGCAGCAGGGGCAAGAGCTCGGGATCTCCACTAGTGAAATTTTGCCAGAAGGGTGTCCCAAGGAATAAGATTTCCAAGCCCTCCCCCCCCCCTCCATGGTCTATGGTCCAGGATGCCCCCCCCTCCTGTNCCCCCTCCATTCCCTCCCCTCCCGGGTGCCTTCCGATCGCTGGCGGCAGGGGCTTTGGGCCGACTCTTTGTGCTCTGCCCTGCAAGAAAGACTGTGGAGCTGAACGAGACTGACATGAGGTACTCTCTGACGAGGTTTGGGAGCCCTAAACCGCATTAGGCCATCTCAGCCCCCTAAACCCTAAAACCCACTGAGCCCTAAATCCATAAAAGGAGTGTGGAAGCTGGCAATGTTTCCTGGGTCTGGGGGTTTAGCTTAGGGTTTAGAAAGTAGATTATGGTTCTGGGGACATTATCGGGTATATTATAGGGTTTTTGGACGTACATGGGGAGACTTTACAGTAGGAGCCATGCGGAGATAGGATTTCGACTGTAGGCATCGACTTCGCAGGTACAAAGCTTACAGCTTTGGCGCTTGAAGAACCCTGGAGCCCGAGGTGAACTTACGCACCCAAAGCCTTAGGATCCAGGGTTCTTTTCCTTTGACCTATGCACCGCGAAGGCTCGGGCTGTAAAGTCTGTTTTGGGCTGTATTGACAGCTTGGAAGACGGTGAAACACATAGGTCCGTGGAGGCTTTCGGAGCAGATACCGAGCTCGCAACACAGGGAGCTCAAGAAGTTGCGACTGCTTGACTTGTTTGTGCTTTTAAATCACGGTGTTGGGAAGGTACGCATGCAGCGCTGAAGCTGGTCGTTCATTGATGCCTCCTCGGAGTTGTTGCGCGTTTCTGTCTTAACCGGTAACGTGGGGTGTTCTTGAACCTTGGAGACCGCTGTTGTAAGGCCCGTTCATTGAGGATCCTCCGGCAGACCCAGAGTGGAGCGGGTTGGGCCGAGGCTTCGGTTTCTAGATTCGGGGTGGAGACGGAGCCCGGCTACGAAACCAGATCACCCGCTAATAGCAAAATCGCTAACAGAGAGGGTAAGTATGATAACAACAGTTTCGCCTTTCTACCAACAACAATAAAGATCATCAGAATGATCATGACAGGAAACATAATCATGGCGACGCTGCTGAACACATCTCTGAGTCAACTGACGGAGGCACCTCGGCCGCGGCTGTTGACTGGTTGGGGCGGTACGGCCGGTACCTGTACACAAGCAGTGTGGGCTTTCCTGTGAAAGGGCTTGGAGAATAGGATTTTTTTGGCTTTGGGGATACTTCTAGAGGACCCCAGAAAAGGCCCTGAGTCTGGGAGTTTGAAAGTCTTGAACCTCAGTGTAGGACGAAAGGCATCAGAGCATGAAGCTTTGGTCGGTACCTAAATTCGAAACCTCTGTCCTGATGGACACCCTACAAACCCCGCATTCTGAACCCTGACACTGTTCAGCGCCCTTGCCAACCCTTTTGAAGCCGTCGAGTGAGGCCTGCCAATGTGCAAGATACTCCTCACAGCTCGCTTTTTGAGGTTTCTTCACAGACTTGAGATTGCTCGGAGTCGTGCTGCGGGAGAGTTGCACAGGGCCGCCTGCAACAATGGCACTCGCCAAGCTTCACGCCCACAGAAACTGTTACATCTCTCTCTCTCTCTCCCGAGTTCTGCCTCGATCCCACACGTGTCTCAAGGTTTGTCAAGAACCCCCTGCCTTTGCCGGAGTCCGCTCTGCGAAAGACGGCACTGGAGGAGGTGGCTTCGCTGTGCCTAACTGGATGAATGTAAACCATTAGCAGGAGACTTTAAGGTTCAAGACCCACAAATCTGGAATAATCCGAGCCGCATCAGCCCTGCAATTCAAACGATGGGAACCGTTCGGATCTTGCCCTCTCGTCTGGGCTTCGGGCTGACTTCGTGAACAGCCGTCTCGGCCACGACATCGCGCTGCGTCGTCGAAGCAGCACCTGAGAAGGAGCGGTGAGACCCTGAGACCAGAACTCTTGAAGACCTAAGATCCCTCGTAGTCCTTCTATGACTCAGTTGCGGAATTGCAGCAACCTGATGCTGCGTTCCACCCCATTGCTCTGCAAAGACAGCTCAGAAGCATCGCTTTCTCGGATCAGGTCAGCACCCATATTACGAACAGCTACTGTGTATCGGCTTCAATCCTCTCAAGAAGCTGCCAAAAGAATGGGCGCAGGCATGATAGTTTTGCAAACAAGTAAATATTCACTGTCTGCCACGGAAGGGCCTTGGTTGAGGCTTTGGACCTCAGTGGCAGTGGTGTCCTTGTCCTGTCAGGGCTGAGAGGACGCAGGACACCCAAAGAACCCTAAACCCTAAACCGAAACCCTAAACCTCTACCAAGAGGAGAATTCGTGAGTGCGGATAGATGCAAGCACTTGTTGCAATTCCTCACGCAACTCAGCTTGCCGAGTAAGTGACACCTTTCAACACCTACGCAGGTAGTAAAATTTACCCAACCCCCCAAAAGCCTTCAACCAAAAGGCCAAACACTCAAAACCCCGCCAAACACCCAAGCCCCAAAAGCCCCACCCCAAATCCCAACCCTCCCAAAAACCCTTCAACAGCAATCCCCATAAGAAGGCTCCAACAGTCCTTCGGAGCTTCGGAAGGCTCTGGACCAGCTGCCACGTCTGTCAAAGGAGTAGAAATACAAACCACTTCGCTACACGATGACGAATCCTGGCTAAGCGTCATTGCTACATCTGCTGCTCCGTCTTGAACTCCTTTCCACCCGTGATCAATATGTAGTGTATGAGGTCGTGCAGATGAATTCCCAGCCTGGTTACTATCAGGTCAGCCCAGATTTGCACTCTCTGGTATTTCAGGGTCGCGTGATACATGTCTGGGAGTACCACACCGAATCTTGAAGTCCGGCAGGGTCCACAGTGACTGTGAACGTTACAAGGGTATACATACGTTGCCCTAAGCTCCAGGTGCACCCTCTCCCAGCCGCCTTGACTAAGCTGGCTAGCCTATGCGGACAGTTGGGGCAACCGAGAGTGAATTAGACTTCAAGGTTGACATGCATGAAAACACTACAATCGATCTCCTATCCTAGCATTGAAGACAGGTTGAAGCGACAAAGAGTTGCCCCGGCTTTACTACATGGTCCGAAGGGCTTCTGTGTCTTTAGAATCGCCGAACTCCCTGTAACTTCTCGGCACCTGCGCCGGCCGCACCAGTGCTTTGACTCGCGGGGCTCGGCACTCCCGTTTTCTGCAGCCTTGCCTGGAAACCGTGCGCTTATTGGGTTCGCTAGCAGCTGCCACTGGCTTTGTACACCAAGCGGCATTACCGACCGGCCAGCATACTGACGGGTTCGTCATTATCCTGCAAAAACTTCAGAGAAAGCTAGTTTGCCCGTGTTGATTGCCTCGCCGCCAGAGGTCCTGGCTCTGAACTAACCTGTACTTTGAGTCTCACAGTGCGTTCTGACCAGTGCCCCCTCGGCCGTCTAGGTCAAAATGTGAACACCATCGGCTGTTACAACAATCTTATGCGCCCCCTCCACGAAATCACTTATGGTGTCAGGTAGCCTTGCACTGCGTGAACAACTTAGGCTGTCCAGTGGTTCAAAACCCTAAACTCTCTGAACTCCGCTCAGGCTGCGGAGTGGGGAGCTGGGAGGAAGCCCCTTAGTTGCTGACCTCCACCTTCGGCGACAGGACCTGTGGCACGTGATACTTGATGTTTAGGTACGTTTAGCTTTTCAGGGTGTTAGGATGTCGTGGTTTGGGGATTTTGAAACTCCAGGGAAGTTCGGCCTTTTGTGCGCAGGACATGAGGATAAGGGTTTTAGATACAAGGCGTGATCGACGTTTTGTCCAATGCGAGTCGTTGGGGCCGGTGGACGGATCGAGGGTCGTCCATGTTGTTACGTGTGTAGCACGGGCTTTTTTTTGCATCAGTATGTTGAGGCATAGCCGGGGCATCGCTGCACATAGTGCACTGTATAGAGGGCACTTGACGAAAAAGGGCGTCTGTCCTCCACGGGATTAGTAGGAGATGCATCTCAGTATGTATCATAACTTGATCTCCAGGTGTGAGCTACAAGCAACCCGACAAGCTTCATGAGCTTGGGCACTCCCTGCCTCGAAGCACCATTCTCCTTTCTTTCGACTTGCATTAGCTTCGGTGAATGCCGATGCCTCCGTAGCGCAAGGGTACTTGGGATGAACGTTCAATATGCTGCAATAGATGCGATGGGTATTACATAAGGGTTCAGGCTGAGGGACGGCGGGATGTAACCCCAACATGTCAAAGCAAACAGAACTCCAAGGGGCTCAGAAGACCTCGCAACTGGATTCTGCAGGCTGGTAGCCGGGACTTCTTGAGAAAGCCATCCTGAACCTTCATCCATTCAGCACTCGTTATGCTGTTTTGGTCCCAGCAGAGTTCGTCTCCAAACCTCCAATCTGAAGCCAATCGTCATGCGAGGGCCATGGACGACCCCAGTTTCCAATACGAGCCCTCTGGCCCAAACCAACAAGGATCAAACCAGGAGTTGAAATTCCCGGACGGTCCTGGATTTACTTAACGGTTTTAGGGCTTAGGATGGGGGGTTTAAAGTTTTCTTTCGCTGGGTTCGGGGTTCAGGGACTGGTGTTGCAAACCTGCCAATATTCAACCTTGAACCCCGGAACATGCCTCTTCCACGTCTCTGAATCCCAGCAACATCGAGTTCAGTTCCAAAGTCCTGATAGAACACCAAAACTCTTATGCAACCTGGAATGCTTTATAGGAGCCTTTAGAACGCCGCCTAAAAGTTGACCAGAGACCAAAGCCTCTTCCTCCGAAAGCTCTGAAAGCACTTCGTTCCTCGCGCGCATGATGGGATCCTCCTGAGCGAAGGAAGCTTGGGGTGGATGGGCTTGGTGTTGAGGGGTGGCTTCTTAGGTTTCTTTGGCCTTTGTAAGGGTTCTGTTCCGGGCTCGGGGGTCTGGGGGCTTGGCGGACAGGAATAATTAAGAATGGGGTGTTGGGGTGGATATTATACGGGAAATATATCAGGAACCCTATGTAATCATGCAAGCCTCTACTTCCGGGGTTTCGGGTTTACAGTTTACTTACGGTTGAGGATGTGGGCTTAGGGTGAAGGGCTTCGGAATCTGGAGAGTGTGTGGGGGTTAGTATTCCTCCTATCCTGTTTCTCGTTCGCAATACCCTGTTTCAAGCGTTGGGAAGCAACACAATGGATACCATTGTCAAACGTGAAAGCTGCATTCCGAAAGCAAGATGTGCCAGGAATCCAGACTCCACTTCAAGAAAATCCTACATCCAGGCTTCTGGCCAGAACTTGTCTCGTCTGGGAAAAGCTAAGAGAAGGGAGAGAGTAAATATATAGGAAAGATGAAAAGAAAGAAGGCCCCACAGAGGATGCAACATCGACACAACGACACAGAAAGGAATGCAGTTAGAGATAGGAAGAGAGAGAGAGAGAGAGAGAGAGCGAGAGAGCGAGAGATCCACTTTAGAAGTCTATGTCATACAGAACGCCCACGAGGCTCAACTGGATGTACATATATACACACACACACACAGACACGCATGCAGGTAGACTACTTTCTGGCCATGGGCCTTGAGCCCACCCATGAATCAACAAGAGCAGCGATACTGACATCAGCGATACTGACATGGTAATCGGTAATCATCCTATGTGCAATGAGTCTGGCAACGTGCAATCATACCTGAAAAGACGGACGTAAAGCCTAGTGGCCTAGTGCGTGAGATTCATGCTGTATACGGACCGTGCGTAACTCAACCCTCCCCCCATAGTCCGGTTTGAAAGCCTAAAGAAGTTTATCTCACGAAGTCTTGCAGAGCCCCCTAAAAACACCTGTTAACAGCGCCCGGGGGAACCGCCCGGAACCATCTCCAGGAGCCCCCGCCGCACGTCCGGAAGTCCTGAGATAACGCTTCGCCGCACGGAGTGCCTTGCGCAATAATGCAATAATAGATAGACAGACAAAAATATAGATCGTTCGGTCGCACATAGGCGGATGGATGGATGGATAGAGTAGCTGTTTGAAAGTCTTGGATGCTGTGTTTCCCAGGTCTGAAGCTGAAGCCCTCAAATCGCAGAGACCCGACCGTTCCAGCTCAGGCATCTCGCAACCTTGCGGTCCCAAAGCCAGATCTGAATGCTCTGAACCGCCAAAAACAACAACCTGAAACCACAAAGGACGAACACAAGCGCCGCTCCATAGTGTGTATGCGTTCTGCGCTGATTCTTCCATATTTGCGCTTGGGAAGATGCCACATTCGCGGAGGAAGCCGCTGCTCTGCAAAAAGCCACATGTTAAGACTTCAATGCACAAAGGAACTGCAGCGGCTTGACAGGGACGCGGGGTTCACCACAAACATAACTAAACCTGACCATAGGGTTTAAGGGTTATAGGGTTAGGGTCCCTAAAACCCTAGGGCCCGTAAAACCCTAAACCCTAGGGTCCCTAAAACCCTACCATCCAACGGGGCCCCGGCTTTGACAACATCGGGACTCTTTTTCGGACCGACTCGTGGCGACTTCCTGAGCAGAGAACCCCTGGCACCGTCGGTCCAAGTACTTTGGGGGCTTTTTTGAAAGCCTAGGGCCTAGGGGCCGTCATCATAAGGATCCTACTATTCAGGGTCCCAGGGCTCTGGGGCATGTTGTGCTACTGCTGGCCCCTATATCAAATATTGAGCACATGAACTGAGCCGCTCGGGGCGTTGCGAAACAAGCTACATGCTTTCATTTACGTGCACGTTGCCGAAATCGATGCTTGAATCATGCATTCTGCTGTGCTGAAACTGTTAATCCCGCACCAACTGTCAGGTGCTTCTAGCATCCGACTGCCCCAAAAACCAAGGAAACCAGGCCCGTGCATAGTGCTCCCGCCCTGATTTGGAAGTCCGCTAGGGATGGATACCGTGCAGGTTTCGTCTGACTCTCAGCTTGGGTGCTCACCTTGAAGTCAAGGGGCCCTGCTCGGTGTTGTCGGGATCTGCCTGCAAAAATGCTTGGAGTCACGTCCATAAGGGAGCCTGGGGCGAGTTGAGAAACCACCATAGCCAACTCGCTGTCCCTTCGTCTACCCATGACGAGTACCGCGAACATCCGCGAACCCTTTCGACAGAGAGAGTGAGCGAGGGGAATACGAGCTATAGGCTCACATATAACTCCTGCCACGTGACGTGCTTCGACGCCTGAAGTGTTGTACCAGTAAGCCTCGATCTCGGCACTACAAAGCAGCCATGACGAAGCGTACCAGTCATTACGTTTTTTCCGGCAGTAGGCTTGGGGCGATCGAATCCCACATACTTCCGACCGTGGCGGACTCACAGGAAGATCTGGACGACCTTTCTAGCAAAAGAGGCACGTGCAGTGACACGTTCTCCGCGATGTCCGGAGTATTTTCTTAGACTCCACACCACTTCATTGCCTTGGCGGCGGGAACTTGCCCGTCGTCTTGCTGATCCCCGGCTTCCTGGACGCAGACGGCCGACGCCTCGTCGAGAGATCTGTCAGCGTGAGGTTTCCGAATATCTTCATATTTCTCTCTCTCTCTCTCTGTCTCTCTCTCTCTCTCTGTCTCTGAGCAGTCTTTCCCACAGATCTTATGATGTCTTGTGTCTCCGTTTTCCAAAACGCTACCCGGGTTGAACTTGGCTTGCCACTTCCATGCCCGCCGAAGAGTGCACAATAGTTCTTGAAAGTGACAACACGATCTTGAAAGCCTTCAGTAAACTTAAGAAATTTATAGCAGGCTGTTGTGGCATGCACACATAAACAATTTTAACAACACTGGGCTTTGCAAACCAAGGCACGCACAGGAGAGTACACGAGGATTACACAGCTTACTCCTGTTCCAAATCCCAGAAAAGGACACCCTCAATTGACCGGCGGACCCCACGGATTACATGTCTTTGCAGTAAACATTTACATTTGCAGCTGCCTAATCTGCACATCGCATTATAGCACAGTACGCTGTAGATACGTATACTACAGACACATTCATAAGGTTGTTGCCTTCTCTGAGGAGGATTCAGTGTGTCGTGGGGCAAAGCCTGGCCGACCCAGGCATCCTTCACCGAACATCCTAAGCCCAACCCTTAAACCCCACCCCCAAAAAACACAAAAAACCCTAGAGTCCTGGCCCCAAACTTTTCCCCCGAAACGCGGAAAAACCGAGTGGAGCCTCCTGGCCCGGTCTCTTCCTTGTGCGGCTGGCCTGGAAGTGAGGTCTGGTCCCGGGCTGCGACTTCGTCTTAAGAGATTGAACCGGGGGATGCATGAAATGCATCGGGTGATTTAGGGGCTCTTCAAAGCCATGGATACAAGCAAGTTGGGTTCCATCTGGTTCTGGCAGGACGTGGAGGATCGCGATGATTACTGAGAAATGCCCATGGCCTTCCACAGCTCCGACTGTTGTCTGTCTGCGCGTGTCTGTCTGTGCCTGCTGCGCGTGCCGCAGACACAAGCTCGTGCAGCGAGTCCGATCTCGAAGGAACCCAGCATCCGCACCCTGCTCAAAGCAGCCAGCCCTTCGAACTCCCGGTGTTCCGGCGAGCATCAAGCCCTCGAGCCCTGCATCCCGAAGCCTCACCTGAGACTAACTAAGGCTGCGGTTCGGCTTACCGAGAGGATCTGCTTCAGGACCATTTGCAGCGCTCCCCACAATATTCCCGGATAGTGACCTCAAAAAATCCGCAGAAACCCATCATTGCAACATCCGATATAAGAAATCGCCTAATCCCCGTGCTGCCTTTGGCTTCGGCTTTCTCACCGCGGGTGGCCGGACACTGCCAGGGTGTGAGGCTTCGGATCACCAGGACTCTGGGAGTGTCTACAACATTGCTTGATCTTCCTTGGCGCTTGAAAACTCGAGGGGCTTAGCATCTTACAGTTGTGCGTGGCTTGCACAGGGGCAATCGACTTCTCACTTGGTGTCACAGGGTCTGGGAACTACGGTGCGCAGTGGGGTTTGCAGCGGGACCCAGTGACGGTTTTCGAGATGAGCATAAGAGCACGATGACGCCGTCGATGATGATGGAGCTAATGCTGCTTATGATGATGCTGATGCTGACGATTGACCATGATGGAATTGGATTGCGATGAGGTGGCATTGCATCTGAAGAGTTCAAGGTTCCTGCGCAAGGCTTGATTGGTTTTCGATGGGGAGATTGGGAGTAGAGAGGCCTGTTTCTGAGAGCAAGCTTCTGTGATCGAACCCCATGGCTTCTATCGCACCCACTTCTTCGCATTAAATGACACCGGGAACTTTGGGAATATCCACAGCACAAACCATGTAGCAATCCGCCAACAAAAACTCGCTTTTTGTGGCATCAAGTGGAGTTCATAAGCCCAAGTTGTGTGATTGTGTAGACACCCTGCTCTTAACAGCCCTCGGTGGCAGGCCAAAGCCCTTCCAAACTCGTATTAGGATGCCATGGGAATTCAGCCATCTACAAAGCTTGCTGCAGCAAACCCCGTCATGGGTAGACCACACAATCTTATGTGATGTAGCTGTATACTGATTAATATATTTTGTACTATATGATAACCAATTATTCTCGCTATGCTATGTAACATTCTAACCAGATGACATTACAATATGTTTGAGACAAGCTTGCGCCTGCGCCCGGGTTCTTCGCAGGATGCTCCGGGCTCTGCCACCTTTGTGTTGGCTCCGACATTCTTAGCGAACGCTGGCATCTCTTTCACCATGGCACCCGTGTGCTTGCGTTTGCGTGAGATCCAGTCCCTGAGTGTGCACCAGGCTGCTCAGCAAGCAAAGTCGGCCTCCTTTGGAATGTCCTGCGGCTCGCTTGCGGAAGCAGGTTCTGCCTGCCATCAGATGTCATCAATCTCAAACACGGGCAAGATGCAACACATCTGCCACCTTCTGAACGTCCTGCGGCTGGCTTGCCGCAGCAGGCATTGCCTGCGTCAGAACCCTTTGCCCATTCAACGTGAAGATTGCAGAGCAAGGTAAAGACGGGTTCGGATGCGACACTCCAATTACCAATAGGTGGCTAGCTGTCGCGCTGAATGTTTGGGCCCGCACAAAGCAGTGCTTTCCGAGTCTGTGGTTTGTGGCTTAAAAACCCAGTCCCAGAGTATACTAAAGTCGGCCGCCTTTGGAACGTCCTGCGGCTCGCTTGCGGAAGCAGGTTCTGCCTGTCATCAGATGTACACGGGCAAGATGCAACACATTCGCCACCTTCTGAACGTCCTGCGGCTGGCTTGCCGCAGCCGGCACTGCCTGCATCAGAACCCTTTCCCCTTTCAACGTGAAGATTGCAGAGCAAGGTAAAGACGGGTTCGGATGCCANTCCTGCGGCTGGCTTGCCGCAGCCGGCACTGCCTGCATCAGAACCCTTTCCCCTTTCAACGTGAAGATTGCAGAGCAAGGTAAAGACGGGTTCGGATGCCACAACTCCAATTACCAACAAACAGGTGGTTAACTGTCGTGCTGAATTGAATGTTTGGGCACGCGCAAAGCAGAACTATCCAAGTCTGTGGGATGTGGCTTTAAGATCCAGTCCCAGAGTATGCTGAGGTCGGCCGCCTTTGGAATGTCCTGCGGCTCGCTTGCGGCAGCAGGTTCTGCCTGCCATCAGATGTCACCAATCTCAAACACGGGCAAGATGCAACACATTCGCCACCTTCTGAACGTCCTGCGGCTGGCTTGCCGCAGCCGGCACTGCCTGCATCAGAACCCTTGGCCCATTCAACGTGAAGATTGCAGAGCAAGCTGAAGACGGGTTCGGATGCGACAACTCCAATTACCAATAGGTGGCTAGCTGTCGCGCTGAATGTTTGGGCACGCACAAAGCAGAACTTTCCGAGTCTGTGGTTTGTGGCTTAAAAACCCCAGTCCCAGGGTATGCTGAAGTCGGCCGCCTTTGGAACGTCTTGCGGCTCGATTGCGGCAGCAGGTTCTGCCTGCCATCAGATGTCACCAATCTCAAACACGGGCAAGATGCAACACGTTCGCCACCTTCTGAACGTCCTGCGGCTGGCTTGCCGCAGCCGGCACTGCCTGCATCAGAACCCTTTCCCCTTTCAACGTGAAGATTGCAGAGCAAGGTAAAGACGGGTTCGGATGCCANTCCTGCGGCTGGCTTGCCGCAGCCGGCACTGCCTGCATCAGAACCCTTTCCCCTTTCAACGTGAAGATTGCAGAGCAAGGTAAAGACGGGTTCGGATGCCACAACTCCAATTACCAACAGGTGGCTAGCTGTCGTGCTGAATTGAATGTTTAGGCACGCAAAATTGCAATGCTTTCCGAGTCTGCGGTTTGTGCCTTAAACATTCAGTCCCAGAGTATGCTAAAGTCGGCCGCCTTTGGAACGTCCTGCGGCTCGCTTGCGGAAGCAGGTTCTGCCTGCCATCAGATGTCACCAATCTCAGACACGGGCAAGATGCAACGCATTCGCCACCTTCCGAACGTCCTGCAGCTGGCTTGCCGCAGCCGGCACTGCCTGCATCAGAACCCTTTGCCCTGTCAACGTGAAGATTGCAGAGCAAGGTAAAGACGGGTTCGGATGCCACAACTCCAATTACCAACAGGTGGCTGGCTGTCGTGCTGAATTGAATGTTTGGGCACACACAATGCAGAACTTTCCGAGTCTGCGGTTTGTGGCTTAAACACCCATGTCCCAGAGTATGCTAAAGTCGGCCGCCTTTGGAACGTCCTGCGGCTCGCTTGCGGCAGCAGGTTCTGCCTTCCATCAGATGTCACCAATCTCAAACACGGGCAAGATGCAACACATTCGCCACCTTCCGAACGTCCTGCGGCTGGCTTGCCGCAGCCGGCACTGCCTGCATCAGAACCCTTTGCTCATCTCGGATCAAACCGATTCAATGTGGAGATTTCAGGGCAAGATATAGACGGGTTCGGATGCCAGAACTTCAAAGTAGCAACAGGCGGTCAGATGGTGTGCTACACGGTTGGACTGGTCGTCGCATGCAGGGTGCCCCTGGCGGGCTGAATCGGGTAATTTTCACCAAGTAGAGGAGCAACCCAACCCTCTTCATCCCCATAACAAATATAGCCACACATCAGCCTGCACTCTTCAGACCTTCGAGAATCTATCTGCCCGGAATTTCTCGGCGGCCCTCTCCTGCGATCTTAGAAGTTGGGGCATTGGGCCCAACGTTCCTCTTCATTGGCCGCTCGGTTTAAATACGGACTGTCGGCCTTCTGATGCAAACTCTAAGGGCCCCACGACAGACGAGGTCGCCACAGGCTTGCCGGCATCAGCCTCCCCTGCTCCACAGGAAGGAGGAAGTCATGGGGTTTTGGCCCCGCTACCGAAGTTTCGGACTGAGGGGGTCTTGCGGGTCTTTGGTTCAGAGGTCGGGCTTCCGTAGCAAGCCTTGCCTGTCAAACCTCTCTGCCAAGGCCAGAGCAAGACTTCAGAAGTAAGCCGTAGACAGAAAGTCCAGCCCGGACCGAAACATCTTAGCCGTCTTAGCGCTCATCAAACGAGTTTTCGGATTTGGAAGACCTCGCTGCGCATCGGAACTCTGAATGACCAATGCTTCCGAACCCTTAGAAAGGCGTCCCCGGAATTTCCCCCCAGGCCCTGGCGCTCTACTTGTTGCTTGCTAGACTCAAGCCCATTCAAGCTGAGAAGCCCGCTCGAAGCCCTGGTTCAAGGCTGAAGCTCAAGAACTCAGGGCCTAAGCTTGGGCCTCGAGGCATGGACATGACTACCATACGTGCTCCCAAAGTTCACACTCCGGCCTAGCAAAAGAACAACTCACAGTAACTCACAGCAATTACTTCTGCCAGTATTTTGCAGCTAGTGGCTGAGGACCTTACAAAGCCAGTGTCTTGGACGTCTGCAAGCCACGAGTAACACGAGTACAAAAGCACCCCGCAGTGGGCAGAGCACCGAAACATCCTACACACTAGACGGCACCATTCCAGGGCTGTTTCCATTTCAAGACATTTCAAATACAATTTCGTCAAGACATCCAAAAACCTCCGGCATGCTGCAGAGCCTCTGGTGCTGGTTGTGGTGTGTCCGACGGATAGACACCGCATCACACACTCCGACATGCATGCCTTCCTCGTCGGATGAGGTAATGACCCGCCGCCGTTTGCGCCTGTTGCCCAGAACCTCTGCATGTGCCCACGAAAGGAGGTGGACTCTCGCCCAACTGTAGGGCAACAAATCGAACAACCCATCGTAAACCCAAACCTGCAAACCCGACGTCCCAAGCCTGCCGAGATGCATGTATACTTGTCCATCTACAGTGTACGCGTACCTAGCTATCTGGCTAGCTACCTATCTATCTATCCGTCCGTCGCTCGCTCGCTCGCTCGCTCTCTCTCTCTCTCTCGCTCTGTGTCTCTCTCTCTCTCTCGAGCTATCATCTATCTATCAAGCAACTTAGCCATCAACCAATCATCAATCAATCTATCTACCTAACTTTCTCTCTATCCTTCTTTCTATCAGCCAAGAACGTTCTAGGCCTAGGCTAGGCATCTATCAATCTATTGCTTTTGACACGAATGATGTGGCAATTCCGAACAAATAACCTAACCAAAAATCGCGAGCAATCGTCGTAACTTGCGTGTGTGTGTACATATATACACACATCTGACCCGCATCGTGATCAGCCCTTGCTCGATGGCCCAAAAGTGTACACTGCAAAGCCTAAGCAAACTAACACTCCTGACAGTGTGACAGAAGCTACCCAAAATCCGAACAGTCAAAGCTCAATGGCCCGAGCACATGTCCCCAATCAAGGCAACAGCTGCATTCATGCATATTGAGTAAGGCCTGGTCCGATTCCATGAGACCTTTGCAAGGCAGGGGGATCTCCTTGAAGTGGTTTCCTTCAGTTTGGGCAGTAGCCCGCGCCGTGAGCGCTAAACCGGTCCTGGTTCAGATTCCATCACATATCTTAAGATTTCAGGGCTGCTGAAGGTTGGGGTGTACACAGCGAAGTGCTTCGGGTGAGGGCCCATGGCGCGGAGTTTCGCAAGCGGAAAGTACAGGTTTGGACTCCCGAGATTCGAGGTGCTACGAATACGAATAACAATGCAATAGCAGTAATAGTAATGCATGCAGTTGTGATAGTAATAATCATTATACGGAGAAGAGGTTGTGAACAAGACATGTCCCTGCAGGCTGGATGGGTCCAAGGCATAGCATGGATGCCGGAGAGTTCCGACGGAACGCGATCTCGAACAGAAACAAAACTTAAGGCCCCTTGGCAGCCATCGGCAAGCTTATAGAGAGATTATGACTGTCACTGTTGTAGCAGCTTTAATATACCAATACTAGCAATTCCGAGTACTAGGGTTTCCTTCTTCACAGTACTATTATCCGTTTGTTTTTTGTTCTCATACTGCTATTACTCGTAGTAGTACATTCATTCTTTGTTGATTCTGATTACTGTCACATCTGCGAGTTTTTTGCTCAGAGCCCGGCGTGGGGGCCGCTGGCCGTGCGCTGCTGATGGAGGCTCAGGGCATCGGAGTTCAAGTTGTGTTTAGGGCTAAGGGGCTGAAGCAGACCTCTAGAATGAAAGCTTAGGGTTGAGGGGCGGGAGCTTCGAAGGAAGATAGATGAGGTAGAGACCACTCGCAGCCATGGCCTTTTTCAGATCGCGCGTTCCACTCCTCTAAAGTTGGATTATGAATATTCCGAACTTGCACTGGTTGCGACCCAATAGCTGGGGACTTTGAGGGCAGCTTGTGCCAGGACTCCGTAGTCTGCGGAAGCGAGCTGAGGATTAGATGGTGGGTGTCACATTTCTCTGGCCCAAGGACATTCAAGGATTAAGGACGTATCTTCTTAGAAGCTCCGGAGCCGCATGGCGATCGGCAAAGCGCCATGGAAGCATGTGGGACAACTGCGACACATCTTTTCCGACACAAGCTGTCATTTTCTTCTACGCCTCATTGTTCTCAAGCCGCTGCATTGTCATTGTGGCATAATAGGAGTGGGGAGCTTTGTTTTGTTGATAGGTTTACATTGGTGGTTGGGTGCAACACGACTCCGGCTACACTGCTCCTACCGGTCTGCTCCAAGGGGCCGAGTTGGGGTTTTCGGAATTTTAAACCCCAGACCCCTGCTGTCTTAGTCTTTTGCTCTGGGCCTCGGCTTTTCCCTGGAGTTTGGGTAGCATAATTCTGTTTTTCTCTCGAAGATTTGAGCGAAACAGTCCAGTGACTCACAGCTTCGCCACGGTGGACCACCGCAACTCCGCTTTCTGCACCTGCAGGGACTCTGCCTATATAGTGCAATCAGAAGAACTGGTCGATTCACTAGTAGGTTTCTCCTGACAAGAGAGCGACTAAATCTTCACTGCGGCCGCAGGGGGAGGCAAGCCTAGACTTTCAAGGCCCCAGGAACAAGCCGCCACACTATGCTGCAAGTCGGACATCCGAGAACAGATTCATCCCAACTCCAAACCCTAAACCCGAATCATCCGAAACACAAACTCCAAAATCCAACGATCAAACGAGCGATGTTTCTTCCTCGTCGACTCCATCGACGTCGCAGAAATCGTCCGATCGGGCAGCTGCACTGCTGCAGTCGGCCAATGCATTGTGCATGTATGTATGTATGTATGAATGTATGTATGTATGTAATGTAACGTCTTGTCATGTAACGCAAAGAAATGACCTTTGCAGAACTCTGACGATGTTGTGCTAATGCCGTCAGGCAGATGCAACCCTGCGACCGGCGACCAGTGTCCATAGCAGGACAGAAAGATATTTTGCAGCAGAAGTGACACCTGCGAGTTTCTCGTGCAGTACATGCCGCAGTCCGGACTTCATGGAAGTCCTGAACTTGTTTTAAGCCTCTGGGACCCGTCTTTTACAGACGCCTCTTGAAGGGCCTACCAATCCACAGAAACTCCCAGCATGTGCAAGTCTATGCCGTCGCAGCGGAATTGGGGATAACGTGGACGAATTAAACACAGCACGCTCGCCTCGGAAAAATGATGTAGCCGCCGTGGAAGGCTCATACCAGAGATGCTGAACACGACAGCTTCTGCAACAACTGCTGGCCACAAGCCACAAATCCAATCCGTTGTAGGTTGAGGATCGTTTGGTCTACTTGCGTAGCCGCAGCTGGCTGATGATTACAAGTGATCTTACGCAGAGCTGCAAAGGCTCAAAAACGAGCGGCGGTGCCGTTGTGCACCCCAACAGTTTTTCGACGGCAGTGTGCCTCGACGTATTGTCTTGCGGTCTTGCGTTGTGCTGGCTCCAGTTCGGCTCTGCACCGAGATTGGACCAGATTTGAGCCCGAGCAGTCATTGCTGCAGGGTTCCGCCCACCAGGTCCTCACTCCACCGTCATTTCGACCTGAAGACGAGCTGCTGTATCGCTTGCTGTGATTCTTTACCTCGAGGAAGATGCACCTTCTAGAGAAACTGTGCCTGCCGACAGATGTGGTTCCGCTACACCTACTGCTGCCGCTTCTCCCTGTGTGCATCCAATGCATCCTCTTCCTACTGGTACTCCACGTCAGCACTCCCTCTACAACTGCAACTAGAACGAACGAGGACGTTTGAGGACGCAAATGCAAACGGTGGTATTGGATTTCTGCGGTCTGGCGGGAGGCGCTGTGGTTGCTTGCATGCTGGCTGCCTTTGTATTTGCTTGGCTTCCCGCCTGTTCTAGTGGCGCTGTTGGTGGTGGTGTTGGCAATGGTGGTGGCCGTGGTGCTGGTGTTGGTTGTGCTGGGTGAGTGCTAGTGGTGGCGGCAGGTGGCCGTCGTCGTAAGTCGTCGTCATTGTGGTGCTTAAATACCGTCTTTGCTCAGGTTGCGGCAGGTTGGCTGCGACTTTGGCTGTGGTGGTGTTGGTTGCTGTCAACTGCATCATCGGATCTCTTGCGTAGCTGCAATAGCAGTGGAGCGCTAACTGCATCTGCTGGGTTTGAACCTAAGCAGACAAACTCGAAACCTCAAGCTTGAAGGGCCGTGGGCAGAAAATTCCACAACGCAAACGCAATCTGGACAGCATGTTCTCCTTCATTCTTCCAAGGTTTTGAGTGATCAAGCTAGACCATGAACAAGGAGTCTCAGCAAAACCTGGGCAAAGGATTGTGCCCATGAGGGATTTGATGCAAGTAGACGCGCGGCAGCCTCGCCCTCAGGGCCTTTTACCCCAAACCATGAACTGGAACTCTCGCACCTTGCTGCCGCTGGCGACCACGATCTCGCTCACCATGCGGTCTGGTTTGATTCCCTCCTGTGAAGATCTATCGTGTCAAAAGCGGGTAGCCCTACCCGACTTTCAAGATGATGTTTTCTTATACTTCGATACGGAATTTGATTCAGGTCACGACGTCCCCGCTTGACTGTCAGCGCTGTAGGCCCAGGCATTCGGCTGCAGAGTCTACTGCCCTGGGTTCAAATCAGCGGCCCAACCCGAGCCCAACACAACACCCCCCACAAAATCCTGAAACCTAGAACCTCAAAGCCAAAACCCCCAAACCCAGAACCGCAATATGAAGTGACAAGCAGCTGAATACATAACAGGTTTACTCGACAGATCAAATATCTATATTCTTGGAAGAGACTACAAGATAGTTCCTAGTAGTGCCAGTGCTGCGACAGTGTCTTGCTGCCGTGCTCTTGGCGTAACTTTTCGGGCTCACGATGTTGACGCTTTTGAGGCTCAGGATCTGGACCTGCCTTCACCAGCATGCGCTTGATGCTCAGCACACGGCCGTGAGCGTAAGGCTCACGCTTTTCCATTGGCTCGCTTGGGAAGTCCTGCGACAACTAAAGCAAATTAGCTATAGTACAAGCCTATCTCTTGTGTCGACTGGCCAACTATATGAGGGGGCTTCTAAGGCTTCTCACTTGACACATGGCCATGTAAGCTGTTGAAAGATAAGTCCTCGAGAAACCCGATTCCCATGCTTTACACCTTAAGCGAGCTATCCCTGGCCTGCTACTTTCGAGAAGCTTGCAGGCTCTAGGTGCCAGTTCCTGTGCAAGAACACAACACGAAGCCAACACTTGAAGGTCATGAGACCTTGCGGTGCTTCCCCGAGACCCACAGCAGCAAGAACACCGTCCTTTTCGAAGTCTTTCGTGAAGGCAGCCTCCGTGATGTGGTTGTTCCTGAGTAGCTCGTTTCCGGCTCAGTGCCTAACTGTGACTGCGCTGCGGCAAGAATTGTGCCTTAGTGCCGCTACATGCAATTTCGCTTTGTGGGCCATACCATCCATGCTGCTTACGACCTCAGCGCCGCAACATGCTGCTTATCCGTTCGATCTGCCAGAATTCAGAGTAAATGCAACCCTGAAGCGTCATGCTTGGGAGTCACTGGGGAGCCAAAAAACTCATGAGGCTTAGGCTTTCGGGCGTCAGGGGCTAAAGCTAAAGCGGTCATAAACCCCCTGGCACAGGGCTATCTACTTCAGACTGGGGTTCGATGTCGAAGGGACTTCCGAACCCAGATTCATACCGCAGGAACTGGCCGTCAGACATGTTGAGCACACCCTTAGTACCCTACCTCTATCCTCCGTCTGTCTGTCCTATGGTTTCCTTTGCAGCTCAAGTTTTGATAAGAGGGGTGGATACTTCGGGTACTTGCAACAGGAAGCCATGAACGCCCGAAACAAAGGTCACGGCATCCTCCCTGCGTTAGTCCTCAAAATGAGTGAGATGTCCTTCAAGCTTGGGGGCCGGAAGGTAACTGGACCGGTTGCCGTAAGACCCTGCAACCCGAAGCCGCCTGAACTCACTCCTGAATTGACAACAACCACGAAACCTCGAACCCAAAGTGGCACCATTGAGGTTGAAAGCTGAAGAGCCCAAAGACTGGTGACAAGAGTAAAAACCATTGTTATGACAGTATATAGCCATCACAAGAACACATAGCAGCAATACAGCATAACCCTGTTCTCTTCACCACAACCCCCACCATCGGCGCGACTAGAATCTGGCCGCGGCCGCTCGAGATGCCCTTCAGGCGGAGTGTTAGGGAGGGATACCTGGGCAATGGAAGCAGCGTGGACAAAGTCAAAGCGGGACAATAGGAAGGGAAAGACAAGGAAGGATACCCAGCAGAAGATGACTTCGAGCTACCTTGTTCCTACATCATCCTAGCGATCGAACAGGAAAGCTGGCAGAACTACTCTGAAATCTCAGGAGCAGGCTGTATTGGAGTGAAGCACTAGGCCTTCCTGGTGCCCTACATAGCATTTAAAAGCAATGTTGGATGGGGTATGTACTTCCAGGCATCTGCGTGCGTATATAAAATTGTGTATATATATATATATATGTATGCATGAGTGTATGCATGTATGCATGCATGTATGTAGGTACGTGCATATGTATATACCTGCATGTACCTACCTACCTGCTTGCCTGCCTACCTGCCTACCTCCCCACCGGCATACATGCATACCCAAGTTCACGGTCAGAGCTTGAGTAGTTCGACAACAGACGGTGAGTGGCCCTCGTCCGGATCTGAACACAAAGCTCCGAAGCCTGTGAAGCCTGAACATCAAAAGTTTGAGCCTGCAGCCCAAACCCTAAACGGTTGAATCTTAAACCCTGATTCCAGAACCCTAATGTCACCTAAGCCTCAAACCGAACAACTAAAGAGTGCCCAGCCACTTCTTCAGGATCGCGGCGACCTCCTTCAGCAGGGCATGGTTCTCTTCCCGCTCGGTCGCGTCCCAGGCCTCATGGTGCAGTATGGGTAGTTACAGGGTGCGGGGGCTTAAGGTCTGAAGCTTTGGGGCTGTATCCGTTTCAGGCTTCGGGGGAAGCGCAGATGGCAAACCCGGGCCCACGAGTCTCAAAGGTTCCTTGAAACCGCAGCATGACAAAAGATTCAACCTCCCGATTATGTGTATATACTATGTATATGTGTATATAACTCTCCCGCAAGAGCGCTACCACAACACAACTTGTGCCCAAACATGGCTGAAGGTCTCGTTCCCCTAAGCCCGAAACCTGTCCCCTCAAGTCCCAGGGTTAGGGCTTTAAAATCGGACGTCCCAAAACCGTAAATCCTAAACCCTAAACCCTAGACCCCTAAACCCTAAATCCTAATCCTAAACCCTAAATCCCCAAACCCTAATTTGGGGCCTGCTGCATCTTCTTCTCGATGCTCTCCTGAGAGTCGCTATGGCTCCAGGAATAGTCGTTGAAGACCTCAGCCAGGGTTCACATTTTGCGGGTTCAAGGGCTTCAGGGCTTTAGGGTTTAGGGCTTTAGAGATTGTGGGTTTCAGGATCTACGGCAGGGATTGTCTCTAGGGTTTAGGGCCGAGCTGCCGACTTGCAGGAGCGAAGCGGCCCAGAGTTTCGCTGTCAGGCTGTAGATGGTTTTCGGGCCCTAGACACTCAGCCCGACCAAAAATCCGAAACCGTCCTAAACCTCCTCTGAGAGCACTGGGTCCTCTCGCTGCCTAGCTGGAACCAAGGCCTCAAATTCTGGCCTTGGCCTGGGCCTAGGCCTAAGCCGATTACGAGTCAGGATTTGGATTGCAGCCTTCGCTGAACATGTTTCGCGTGTATACAATACAAAGATATTTACACACACAGACACAGACACAGACACAAACACACACACACACACACACACTCACTCTCTATCTCTATCTCTCTCTCTCTATATATGTGTGTATGCATATATACATATACATATACATATATATATATGTAACGTAGATGTACATCTGCATGTTTCTCCTCCTGGGTTTCAGGACTGGGGGAGAAGGCCAATGTGTTTTTCGTTCTCAATGTTGCTGCCAATTACGCACCTGAGCATACAGGCCTGGTCGCCTAGACCTCTTCTTTGTCCAGATCGGTGTGTTCTCTGCAGGCCCCAACCTGCCAAGAACTCGAAGTATTGCATAACAGCCGCCAGACCCGTGCAACCCCAGACGTAGTTGCGCAGGAATTAGGCTGCACATCCGGAATGAACATATCATGGGAGGCAATGCAGCTGTTGATTGATTGATTGATTGCCTCTGCTGTTATGCTCTTTTTGACATGAACTCGAATGCGGCTGAGAGGCCACGGTCTTTCCTTGGATTTTCGCACAGAGCTGGCTGACTTATGAAGCAATGCTGTCCGAATCCAGAACTGAATGATCTGAGCTCGAAAACCATGCTTCTCAAGCATCCACCTGCTGCATTTTGGGCAGTTCTGATCCGGCGGGAGGAGGCAATGACTGCTCATGGTGCAAGCCCAGCTACACCTGCTCCGTCATCGAGTCCAAGTGGGAGAAGACAAGAGGCAAGGCTTCGACCGCCCGTGACAGTCCAGGAGCATCTTCCGATCACGCCATCATACTTTACTAACGGTATATTCGCAGTGGCAAAAAAGCACTTTCTCAAGCTGAGCGTCCTGTCATGACCTTCTCGAGCTCTTCCTTGCCCTGCTCCAGTTGCTTCTCCTTGGGTGGAGCCTGCGCACTTTAGAGTTCACTGGATGAGGGTTGGGGGATGTGTGATGAAGCTTGGCATTCAGAATGGGCTGTTATCGAATATGTCTGGTAACAAGATCTGAGCAAGCAGGTCTTGTGTGCACCGCCTTCTGGCGCTTGGGGACCACAGCTACAAGCACGACAACTTGGGATGTCTCCGCCAGGTTGAAACAGCAAGATCGATCACGATCTGGCTTCAAGACATCAAGACACCCTTGTCCATGCCTGAACGGCTCAGCCTGAAACAAGCAGGGCGACTCTGTTTCATTACCTATGAACTCCGGTCTGCCCCAGCATTCCCAGGATGGGATAAATAATGCCAACTGCATTGGTTTGGCTTCTAATATGGAGGCTGCTGCTCAAAAAGGCGATCGTGGCGACAAACCAATTCCAAGTCTGCAAAGCACCGCTTGACCCGAGCTGCCTGACCAATCGCATAGGCTTTCGGAGGCGAGTGCTGCTTCAGATCCATGCCGGCCTAAGTCCGGAAGAAGTCTTCTACGACGCACCACTTGCCTCCATGACGGCAGTGAAGTCACCCATGCGATGGCCATGTGACCAAACCACTGGAAACTAACCTGCAGCAACTCTAGACATGTTGGGGCTATCGGGATGGCGTCATGCCGAATCACGCCCCACTGAGCCAACAAATTCCCATGTGCTGCACTGCGGCTGCTGTTGGAACTTCAATATGAAGTTCGGTTTCCATGCCTCAACCGCCCGGCCGCACTGCGGCAACTCAGCTTCGAACCTCCTCCGTTTCTTCGTCAATGCGCAGCTTGCCTGTCATCCTTGGCTCGGAAGGTCGTATACCACGGGTTCGGAAACTCATTGCCCGAGATTGGCCCGAAGTCTCCGAATCTGTCAGTTATCGCAGTTCTCGTGAAAGTACTGAGACAGTTAAATGAATCTGGACCAATGGACTGCATGGTCATAGCAGTACAGGAGGTCGGAGTCACCAGCAATAATGTCCCCTTATAGAGCCCTGTGTGAATAAAGTCTACTCTACCCGAACTTAATCAAATCACTTAGGTCCCTTTACTAAATTCAAGCTTTAGGAGCCCTTCACCCTTAAAGGCCCCCCGCAGCGCATGGGACAAAGGCGCTTCAAAGCGAAGAAGGCAAGGCCGGAAAGAGTTCCGGCCCAAGCGATGATCACCAGCGCCTTGCTGGGCTTTCGCAGTTTCTGAGGGGTTTAGGGGTCTTTGTTTGGGGGTCTAAATTGCTTGACGACGAATGTAAACTCTTTTTGGGCTTCAACCTTTTTCTGTTAGGGGGGAAGCAGGTTTGCGTTGCCGGGATGGGGGTCGTGTTTTAGGAGCTCTAAGTTCCCAGGTTTGGAGCTCCGCTGCTTATGCGGAGCTCCAGGCTTACATAGGTCCTTTACGGTTGGCTGCAATGCCTCCAGGGCTGAGGCCCGCAAGTCCAAGATCGCGCAAGGCTCAAAAATCTCTCAATCATCACAACGGGATTTTCACATCGCTGCCGGAACGATGTCTTCACAAAGGCCCAAGCAATGAAGGTATTAACTGCAATGCCGCAGCGAGGCTTCAACCTCAAACTGACGCTGAAACCTGAAACTAGCCTTCACTCCCAAACTCGGAAGGACTGCAGCTTCCTCTCTGGTAGTCCAAGCTTCCATAATCGCCTGTGCAGCAATAGCTCGGCCGCCGATACCAGTCATGCAGCTCGAGTCGGTTTCGCTGACGGTCCTCGGTTTGAGGATTGGAAGCTTTAGTGTGCTTTAGGGATGTATTCCAAGGATTCAGGGCTCAGGGGCTTAGTCTTCGGAGGGTCTTAGGGTTGGTTTGTGTTTTTTTTATGCGCTTGTTTTAGCGGGCGGTGTCTCGTCATCTGCAGGGTGCGAACTGTTTTCTAGTTTGCTGACAATGATCGCTGTATGCCGCCAGCCCTGCGTTCTCGAAGCTAACCTCACAATAGTAGGCCAACAATTATACCCTTCGAACTGTAGGTTCTTGGATCCGGACCCCATGAATCCATGAGTTCCTCAATTGACGGTCCACATCTTATGCAGACTCTCGTCCCTGAAGTCGACTGTCGACTTCCCATCAGCCCAACCCAAGCGCAAAGCACAAGATCTGCCCAAGTGATACGCCACAGGTTTATACACCAAATCCTGGAGTCCCCAAAGCCCCAGTGCGACACCCTAAACATGAACACGTCAAACCCATCACTCGGGTTCCCGGCTTGCAGCTGAATCCATTCCAGGCATGGTAATGGTCGAAGCCCTTCCCCCAGTCAAAAAGGCCTCTACAAGGACAAGGATGAGTGCACAGAAGCAGCAGGAAGGTTTTGCTTTAGGGTTTTATGCTTGACTCTTTAGCTAGCCTCTAAATCGCATCTGTACAGGACTTGCCTGCACAAAGGATCTTGTGTGAGGATGCAAGACAGCACACCATCTACTGAGGAAGCCGAACAGTATGCAACTTTGTGCCAGACTGCGGAGTCGGAGCTTGCAAGATGCGAGCACCATGTAGCTGCTTTGGAGGCCTTTTTGGCGTTAGTCGACGAGGCCAGCGGGGCAAGCCGATTAGTACCAGCTTGAACTCTGCTGCGGTGCAACGTGCAATGCAAGTACATTTGGACAAGCAGGATGAAGTCATGCCAGCTCTGGTACAACAATCGGGTTGGTAGCCATGAGTGTCAGGTGATGCTTATTTCTACGACATACAGGTGGGGTGCTCTATTGAATGCAACGTTACTTCCTGTGAGACGTTCAGCGGCTGAAGCAAGACTTACTCGGGTGCAGGCCATTGCACTTGTTGGAGTGTTTACATGGATGCCAAATTTCGAGCAGGCTCGGGCCTCAACCTCTCCCCGGCCCCCGCTTAGCCGCCCTTGCAGGAGCCTGCTGCGAGCAACCCCCACACGCCGCAGAAGCCGTGAACTGGGCTCGCATCCACCTGGCGTCGATTCAGTGCTGGTGGCCTTAGCCTTTGTTTTCCGTAGGTGTGCAAACCAAGAAGTGCTCATATCTATGTATGTACGTATCTATCTATTTAACTAGCCTCATCTAACCCAACCTATCTATCTATCTATCTATCTATCTGTATGTAGATGTATTTACATACTAACAACTGTATAAAAAATGCAGAACTGTAAACAAACGCTGGATGGTTGCGTTGTGCCGCGCCCAGCACCCAGTTCGGAGTGTCAGTTCTGCATGCCATGTTTCTGTGGGTTATCGAAACTCTGGCTACCAGGAGTAGTAGTGTGCTCCCTAGGACGGTGTCTTATATGCCTGTACAGTTCCCGCTGTGGCAAACGCAAGAGTCTCGGCTGGACTCCTGACATCCTCATACATCCGGTGCAAAACATGTGCATGATCTCACCAATCAAAACCGAAGACTGCCGTCGAGTCCTTTCTACTCCGAACCGGCATGCTTGTCAACCATCGCATCCCTTGCCTTTGAACGCTGGACAGCCTTTGAACCCCGATTGCGAACATTGCTACGGACTACCTACACAATAGTTTCGTTTGGTTTGACAAGGGCCGATGTTTCTAATGGCTCAGGCCCAGCTGCGGCTAATAGACAACTCTCCGCTCTTTGCCACGAGGCTACGTGTGATCCGCACCAGAACGTGAGCACTTTGATAAAAAGGGTCCAAGACCCAAATCGGTAAAACTCATGCACATGATCTACACTAACCCCAGGGCCTCAAATTTAGCTCCCAGCAGGAGCAACCCAGAGCTGAACCCAATCCAGCCAGAGAGCCGGGTCGTCAATCTTCAACTTCTGGAGCAACATAGAGGCCCCCTGAGCCAGACATTTCTGTCCGAAGTTAGTTTGGACTTTCTGCGTGATCTCGGTTCGACATGCGTGTTTATGTTGGCGCTTGTTGCACTCAGCTTTGCTAGGGAGTCTCAGACTGTCAGAGATAGAGCTAATGCTTTGCTGTTCCAAAAAACCATGTTGTCCAAATCATAATCTCACCCTTCTCGGAAATCCACATCGCATCCCGGATTCCCTTTGTCTAGTCATGAAGAAGGGCACGCAGCACAGTTTTCTCGACCCAGTGGACGGCCTGGTAGACGAGGGCTCCGATGAAGCCAATGGCAAAGGCGCTGCCGCACTCCACGTTGCCTTTTCCACGCAAGCTACGAGGAACCCACATATGGGCCGTCACAAAAAAGAAACAATAGGCTATTTCTAGTTATTGCAATTCCTGCATTACACCAGAATGTCTGTGAAGCTTACCTTTCCAACCCTAACTTTTGTTGAATCAACGGAATCGACCGAACTACTGGCATTCCAGCGGCCCTTGCACTTCCTTAAACCCTCAATGCTCGGCTCCTACACCGTAAGAAGATCGAAGCTCCAGATAGGCTGCCGCAAGGGGCCGTGATGGAGACGAGGCCAGCGAGAATGCCGTTGCCTAGAGAAGCGCGTAAAGGTGATTGGGGGTTGGGGCTTTCAGGCTAACGGCTTTGGGGCCCTTAAGCCTTTTGGGTGTGCGTTGTACTGACAAGGTTCCGCTCGGACCTGGATTCGCATGCCTAGTTTTGAGGGATCAGTTTCGAGATCTGATTGGCGACGCTGAGTTTCTGCCGGCAAGTGCCTCGTCCAAGCAGATTTTCCTGCGAAAGAACCCGAGGAAGTGGTCGGCAAGTCAAGGGAACTTCATATTGCCCAGCTTCACTACTGGTCTGCCCTGAAGTCCCTGATTGTCCGAAGCATTTGATTTCAATTTACGCCTCCAACTTCCTCAGACCGTTCTACTGCCCTCTTCACTGAACTCCAAACCAAGTTGGTGAGGACTAAGCCTCACAGGACAGCCCCCTACAGAAAGCCAGAGTACGACTGCGACTGCTATCACCAATGGAGACTATAAGGCCAGGACCCTGAGAATTCTTGCCTGAACTCCTGGGCCAACCCCAGCCAGTCCAAACGGTCCGAGTAACACAGGCCACCGACATCGTACCTTGGCACGTCAGAGCAGCAGAGCAGATGGCTTGACTTTATGTTCCCCAACAGAAGCTTGGGAAGCTTCGTGTCTGATGAGTCACCTTTCGACCCCGGGCTGGGCTCAGTCGTAATCGCGTAGCAAGCGCCGTATCAAGAATAGGAGTGGCGATGATCCTGCCATCCAAATTCGAAGCGGTCATGCCACTGGGATGTGTGTCGCGACTACGTCACACTGTGACACTTGCCATGCTCGGCTCTGCGTTTTGAGATTTTCGTCTCTGGGCCGGTTGGGATCTGTTCTCTTTCATCCGTCGATGCTGGGAAGACTTCCCATTTTCTAGGGCCCCACTCAGACTGCTTGGGGAGAGAGGGTTGCCGTGGAGAAGTTGGCACGAGTTACTTGCTTCGCGACGCAACGGGAGGCCTTACACGATGTCTCGGTCTCCGTGTAGCGGGACATGCAAGGATTCCACGCTTCCCTGCATTTACGACTTGATTGTGTTCCCTGACGGGCATGACCTTCTCGATTCAGGAATCATGGACACTTTGGTGATGTAAGCCGCCGTCCATCGCTGGAATCCGTAAACCCTCAAGCTGCAGACCACGATGCTTCTTGTAGATGCCAAAGCGGAGCATGAAGACCTGGGCTGTGTGGGCTTTGATTTGTGAAATTGAAGGCGTAAGACTCACGGTTCAGGGTTTATGTAGGGCTGGGTTTAGGGATGATTCATCTAGGGATTGAAACCTCAGAATTTCAGGCTTGGAGTGTCTGAGTTTGGGACCTGGGTCTTGTCGAAACCATTCGAGCTTTTGCGCCACTTACTTTCTGAAACTTCCGGTTGAACGTCGCCCAGACGCTCTTCACTTTTGGCAGCGCAGCTTGTGGCTGCAGGGTTTTCAATGCATTTTGGGACTCGGGGGTCCAGGCCTCGCAGCAAAAACCAAGGCCACATCGGAATTGCTCTGAGTTCGATCCTACAAACCAGGCCGCTAGGCTCAACAGGCGAGGAACCGTCAGGCCACCAGTAGCCGCTGAGATGGTCGTGTTCATGGCCACCTGCGGCGAGCTCTTTCTCTTCGACTTTGAAGGATCGGACCAAGACTGCGACAATGCGGTAGCACTAAAAGAATCAAAACCCGATAGCTGCAAGCTGGTGAAGCACATGGTATACCTCGATGGTCTCGCAAACGGCAACCCCTCCTCATCTTTTCGTCATTCACTGCAAGGAATTGCTTCGAATCAGGCCTCTTTCTCGTCTCTCTACTTTACCCGACTTGACTTATCCACTTGTTAGGTGTTCTTCGTCCGCCGTGTTGGTGTTAAGCTCCAGCTCCCCAGCAAAAGCATTACGCCGAGCGCTGTCCGATGCTATACCGGCCTGGCAATCACGGCGACTGCAGTGTCGATGATGAACCCTACAGCCCCAAAACACCAACACCTCCATCCTGACACTAACAAAGCGCGCACCTGAGCGGCCATTGCACCGGTATCGCCAGTGTGCATGCCGAGGGTGGAGCCCGGGTTGAAGCCATACCAGCCGAACCTGACTGAGACTTCAGCGACATTCCATGCAGTTTAAGAACCTCAGAGTCTCGAACTTGTTTATGCTCAGATCCACTTGCATCTATGCTTTGAGCTGTGAGCCAATGAACCTCAATGCTACAGCAAGTAAGAAGTAGCTAGCGCACCAGCGCACTGATGCTGCATGCTCCGGCGAGTTCGATCAGCACACATGCACCGGCACCTGAGCCGAACCTCTCCGACCCTTCTTCCGGCTTTAGGGTTTCAGGCTTAATTTAGAGAGTTTAGGGCCCGAGACCCAAGCCCCCTTAAAGGACAAATCAGCCAGCTGCACTTCCGAATGCATCCCAGAGACCAGAGTGCGAAAGTGCCCAACACCACCAAGGGCAAATTGTGAGGCTCGAACTCCTGACAGGATCCGCACGATGCAAGGATGAAGGAAAACGCTCAGTCTAGAAGCCATCCCTCAACTCAGTCGAGGCCTGGATGCCGGAAAGGCTCCAGAAAGAGCTCAGGGTGCTTTGAGTTTCAATCCCTGGACTTCTACAGCACTGAGACAGCGCCATCGCTGGAAAGACGTCTTGGGAGCCAAACTCAGGCATGAATTCGTCATGGCAGATTCTACCCTCTTACAAGCATGATGCTCACTCTCTCTCTCTCTCTCTCCCCCTCTCTCTTCTTTCTGCCGGGCATAGGGGTCGAGTTCGACCCGCAGGCATTTACTTGGCCCGCCCGACCACCTTTGTTGTTATTTAGTGGTCGGCTTTGGGGTATTCCTGTCTATGGCAACGAAGTACTGGGTGGGCTCCGAGTCTCCTCCCTCTCTCTCTCTCTCTCTCTTTCTTTCGCCAGGGCTATGGTGCAGGGATTCTCTCTCTCTCTCTCTCTCTCGCTCCTCTCCCTCTCTCTGATGAACCAACTCTCTCAACAAGGGATCTGGCTAAGGGCTCAGAAGAAGGCTCTTGAATGTCTGAAGCCTCATATAAATGAAGCGGAGAACAAGGAGAAACGGAGTCCTCCGGGTTGACGAAGCGTCCCGTGCGAGGACCGAGGACGATGGTTCCAGCCAGGGCACTCACACCTGAGAGGATAGTTAGGGCTTTAGAAAAGAACGCTGCGTATTGTAGTATATACAGCATCGCACAGACTGTGATAGCACAGGAAAGTATAGTCTAGCGTAATTTGGCATACAACTATGTAGGACTGCAAGGCAGACCTTGGGTCTGTATTCAGGGTCCCCGCATTCAGGATGTAGGTGATGATACTGTGCTAGGCTTATAAATTTAGCGGAGCTTTCACCGGCGCTTTGGCTCCTGGAGAACGGCTCTAGCATTTCAGCTGGGTGTCAGGGGATGGGACGGGGGGTTTGGATTCAGCGTTGTGAGATTCGCTTCAGGGTGCATGGTTAAATTGCCATGAAAGCATTATCAGGATTGGGAAGCCCGGCTTTGGGGCGCATTACATGCCCAGTCGGCTTTAGTGGAGAACGTCGACTGCAAAATCTCCAAACTACATGCTATGACTAGGCGGTTCTTCCCTCCCTCATACAGACAACGTGAAAAACTTGCCTTCCATAACAACCAAAGGATCCAGGTTAGTTAGGTCGAACTCTGCAAGGCAGATCCAAGAATTGTCCGAATCCAGAACCTTGACCCTCCACCGCATGGGTCGCTTCGGAAGGCGATATTCAATTTGGCTGTGTGCTCCCAGCTTTAAACCCTCTCCAGACCACCCAAGTCAACAAGTCAAAGCGAAGCTGTTTATGGCCATGGGCACTACAGATCATGCTGACACCGCAGCCCCAATGTCCCAAACAAGATACTGAAACTTTCCTAACCTTACAGTGTGCCTTAGAGTGCCCCACCTCCAGTCAGGTGGACAATGCCGCTGCCAGCAAAGTCCATGTAGCCTTATTATTGACGAGGCTGCTGACAACCTGACACAATGTAGCCTTAGGATTTTTGTGCGCTGCTCACAACCTGACACGGGGCTAGCTATGTAACCTGTTAAGTTAGCGATCTGGTAGCAGAAAGTTTATACCTTGTGGGCTATGTCAGAACTTGCTGAAACGTGGTCCCGTTGCGATTTGCGTGGTCCTCTTGTTGTGTCTCGTTGCAGACATTGACGACCAAACCAAGAGAAACCCCCCAAAGTCGAAGTGTTACTTCAGATGCAGCGCGCCGGAGGGCGATAGGGGACTGCAGGCAACCAAAGGCCTTACCTCTTGAGTCAAGATCCCACAAATCCGGAGCCACACCCATACTTCATATGTGAATATGCATGTTCAGTCTCATAGAGCACAGAACGAGTCGAAGATTGCGAACAGCTATCACCTCTGAGAGCTCTAACAACCTTGAAACAGCAACAGGTCGAGCTGCAAGCTGCGACTTGAAGCTACGATTCCAATGTCAAGTGAACACTGGGCCTCGCAAGAATGATTGCAGTTGTCTCGTCTTCTCTTGTGTTTCGCCTGCGTCAAACTTTGCTCCCTGCAATTCCCACAGGACCAAAGTCCAGCAGTGAGAGATGACTAAAGAGAGCAGTCACGCAGTGCCCTCCAACTTAAGATTCTACTGATAAATTCCGTCCGCGTCACCCACATCGAAGATGGTGTCCAGCCAGCCGTAATTCCATGTCCAGGCCACTACCACCGGGTAGATGAAGCTCGTCATGACTTGGATACATATTGCGGCAGCGCAGTCATCACGCACATAAACGAACACGAGGCAGCAACAATGCACGTAAGTACACCGTTCATCGCCCTACTCGTACTCTGCTGCAGAGGGACTGGCCCGGGCTGGAAGCTGAAGGCTCAAGGTCGTAATGTCCGAGGCTTGGGGTTCGGGATCCTGGGAATCCAAGAAGGAGGGATCCAAGAAGGACGATAACAGCACCATCAAGAGATCACTAGCAGCATCGTCGTTCTCAGTGATGGTGCCCATCATGACCACCATCATCAGCATCTTCGTGCGCAAATCGCATGCCATAGGGAAAACCAAAAACAGAAGCGACTGTGCCGGGCGCCTCTGTGCAAACGAGGCAGTTCGGCAGTCTTGAAGGCAGCAGACTCCATTCGCGGGCCTAGTTCAACCGTCCAAGGCACCGAAGGCATACGCTGCATAGGTAGGGCTCCTTTGCTCGGCTGCTTTGCAGCAGCCGGACTGAAGGCTTTGGTGCTTTGTGTTAGGAACTGGCTGGAGGGCTTGAGTGTTGTGTTGAAGGATCTGAGTGGGGTCATTCTACCCCAGGTGCAAGAATCTCAAACAATGGCTCAACCTTTGGTGGGGCTTTCGGGGCTTGTGCCTTGAAGCTTTCATGAGCTGTCTAACTGGCAGTGTTGGGGTTCAGCCGGGCGCTTGGGGATTTCGGGGCTTCTGACTTGGAGCTCACCTACAACGTGATCGACCACAGCAAGCAACAGAACCGGCCAAAAACACCGAACGCAGGCACACAAACTAGCATAGCATGGCACAGTTCGATTGCATGCATTGGGCTATTCAAGGCTTCCTGCACTACTCACGATTCCTCGTCACTGATTGTTACCAAACGCAGTTGAGGCTCTTCACGCGCTCTGCCACACCACCGCTGACGATGGTGGCACCGGCGGTGCAAAATGCCCACCTTGGGGCATTCACTTCGACTCTTCTGACTGCGTGGTTATCCGTTGGCAGCTGTAACTGTAGGTGTTCGTGTGAGTGTAGTAGTAGTTGTTATTGTTGTCGTCGTCTTCGTAGCAGTAGCAGCAGTACTAGTAGTAGCAGTAGGAAGAGGCGGAGGAGGAGAAGTCAATAGGAGTAGCAGGAGCGGCGGCAGCAGAGTATTGATAGTATTGACCGTGTTTGGTAGTGGCCGCATTGCCACCACTACCAGTACTGCGACTTGAACGCACGCCAATCGGAAGTGTGACAAACCCGGAAACACGAAGTACTGAACATAGAAACAAGCCGATCAACCCTCAAAGACGAAGCGCATTGACAGGGGCAGAGCACCAACCACAGGACGAGCAACATCAGTAGAAACAGGTGTGGTAGCAACAAAATCCCGGAACAGCAGAGCCAATCGTGGAGACATCCCGCACTCAGACCTACATCCCCAGTCATCGCAGGCCCGTGCAGGTAAAGCCACATCTCACATCTTGGAAGCAGAACATCGAAGTCCCGACAGCTGCAAACCTCCACAGCTCCTGCAAGTACACGAAACCCTGTACAACAGGAGTGCCCAAGCCACTGGAAGAACCAGCTGAGCCTCAGGAGGGACGTGGGGTTTTATTTGCTTCATCTTCTGCACGAGCTTCCTCCAGGTATTGATCGCCAGTTGCGGGGGCTTCAAGATGTTCAGGGTCGGCTTTGAGGCCAGTCGTTGGAGCTCTGGGCCCTGAGGTTGGTGCCGGATTTACCCAGGATTCCAGATTCAGCAGATTTCAACAGAGATCTTTCAGGACTCAGGATCAAAACTCATCGCTCGAGTCGTGACCTCTAGACACCGAAGTTTGCAACTGCTGCGACGATGACACGATCGTGTCCATTTTGCTTCCCTTTCATACTTCTTAGCGCATGCTGTAGGTCCTGTAGGTCAAAGGTACTGCAGCCGTTCTTGTCATCAGAACTAGTTTAGCCTCATACTTCGGTACATTTATGGCGGCTGTTGCTCCGTTCCTTTCCATTTTATTGTTCTGTTTCATGATATTTGTGTTTTCGTCTTTGTTTGTGTTGCTTCTATTTCTCTTGCTGTTGTTGTTGTTGCTGTTGAGACAGACTTGAGGAAGTGGACTGCCAGGCAGAGCAACGAACACTTCAGTAGTGATACTACTACCCGCTGCAAAGCCAATGTGATATGCAAAACATCCATCGGAGTGCCACTGCTGCAGAGAATAAATAACAATCATTGTCATCAGTCGGAATGGTACCGCCAGTAATCAGAAGACCAGCAGCATGGTGCTCTGGCATCCATCCGCGTCACAGCTGTTTGGCGTGATGACATCATTTGCATCCTGTGCAGCAGTGCCCGGCTGGTTCCAGCAAGTACTTGTCCAATTGGGGAGCGAATGTCACAATGCGAAGGATTAGCTTTCATCCCCTGCACTCGGAAGCCGCTGGTTCTCGCACGATTGCAGTGACATGCCACGAGGAAGCCTCAACATCAAACAGGAAAGGAGCTGATGGCAGGGGTTGCTTTACTGAAGAGCTTCCCATAGCTACGTGGCGCACTCCCCTTATAACCGGATTTTGCCACGGGTCTTGGACTTCGAAACCTTCCAGAACCTGAATTTCCAAATTCGGGCTCCCTTCTTGTGTCCGCAAACTTATAAGCTCAAGGCCCAGAGCCCGAAGGGAACTGGTGCAGCCTTTGTGTAGAATCCGATTCCGAAGAAGCCGTCGGTGCCAATGAAGCCTGGAGCTCTTCCAGCGCCGAAGCAGGTCTGGGGGTTAGGGTTTTGCATGCACCGCTTCTTGTGAGGGTGCCATCTCAGCAAGCCCCAGCCCCCATGTAGAAACGGAGCAAATCTTCCTGCAACCCTGCTTCACAGGTCGCTTCATGGAACTCCGGGATGCAAAATTTGCCCTTGAGGGAATCCCCAAAAAAAGACAGCCGTTTGGAGAGAACCATCGTCGGTCCTACTATTTTGGGGGTTCCTTGTGATAATTACGGTATAATGGGCCCCGAAACCCTACTTCAATCGGGCCGAGCTGAAGTCCGGAAAGCCTCCAGAAAGGGTGCCATATGCGAATGCCTTGGCGAAGAGGGACTTCTAAGCAAGGCGAAGGCTTATGTAGGGGGGTTTAGGGTCTGAGGGTTTAGGGTCTTAAGGTTTGGGGTCTTAGGGTTCAGGGCTTCGTCAGGCTCTACATAGGTGGTTTATGCGCGGTTGATCTGTTGCAGATCGCCACATAAGCGTGATCCGAAACACAATGTCGAATTTGCCTGGATAGCAGCTGCATAAGCACAAACTTGAATTCTAAGCCAGATTCGCTTCGTGTCGCTGGGCGATGTTGAGGTTTGAAGGAGGATTGGCCAAGTGGCGATACTCCCTATAATTAGTTGTTCCTGCAGTGCAGGACGAAGGGCCCAGCCAAAGACCCACCAGCCGATAGTACCAAATGTGACGTTCACCAAGTTCCGAGAAATTGCTTACCGTCGACGATGCACCCGAGGATGCATGTGGACCTGAAGGATGGAGAGCCATCCTGTCCTCACATGGCCTAGGCACAAAGGGAGAACCAAGGAAAAACCCTAACAAACCCGACCCCCGAACAAGTCCCGAGAGACTTGCAGAGCTACTGGTCCTCACGTCGTCGTTTTTGGTCTCGTTGGAAACCGAACTGATCCCGCAAGGCCTTCCTCACAATCTCCAGATGTTGCAAACGCAGGTGCGCCTGATCAGTGGTCTCAGCAACCATTGGCCAGCCCAGGCGTCGAGACCAAGCATCGCCGGGGTCCCACGGTCGACTGGAAGCGAAGCTGGGACACTCCCAAGCTGCATGCTGCCAGCCCGGCACCAGCGCTGCCCCGCACAAGGTACACGATTGCACCACACTTCTCCCTCTGGAGGATCTCCTCGCTGAAGCCTGGCGTAGTACTCTTCACTCTTGCCACCGGAGATCATTGAAGAGGACCATGGCCTTCTTGACGCGCTGCTCCGAATAGCCATCATGTTGAAGCTGGCGAATCTCAATGGCCTCATGGCGATCATGCTGCACAAAAGCCATGTGTTGATGACGCCGCCACCGTTCTCGAACCGCATGCAGTCTTCGTCCTAGCCCTGCCTCCGTATCCATCTGCAGCTGATCTCCAGAAGGATGCTCCCAACTGCAAAACCCTGTCTGCACAAAACCCCATGCACTCAAAAACTTGCAAACAGCGTGTCCCCACTGACCCTGTACACATTGGTAGCCTAGGCCCCCCCAATAGATCTCCGCACGGAAAAACGCAGCCACGTAGTGCAACTGCGTGGTGAACTGAACGTCAAGCCAATGTCCTCCCAGCGAAAGCCAGAGAGCCCGGGCCCCATCCGTTAGGATTCGCAAAGCCCGTTTGACCCTCGAGGTGAGCTTGATGTACTGTTTGTCGGTCCCCACTGTCCACCAATTGCCCCAGGAAAACTGAGGCAACAAAACTGTTCTGTACAACTTCTCACGTTGCTGCGGCGAGACTGGCAAAGTGCACAACCTCTGCAACGTCTGTGCGAAAACCTGAGT